>JAGKQL010000053.1:2676181-2694572 GCA_018398635.1 Cyprinodon brontotheroides
ATACCGCGTCAATATATCAACATATAAAAATATGGCAACATTTGGTGGATTTTCGGGGGATTTCGTAGCATAACGATGACATATAGCAATATTTCATTAGTAAAAGAGATTGATATGGTGTTTTTAAATGGCAATATATCAGCATATGAAGATATTGGGATAAATTGTAGAATTTTGATATACCGTAGTTGCTGCTCTAAGTGAGTCGCTCTGTCAGCTAAAGGCAGGTTTTAGATACTCTGTACTCCAGCTGAGGATTAATCGATTGCTAAATTGATTGATGATTATTTCAATAATCGATCAATCAGATGAATTATTTCAGCACTAGTAGAGAGAGAAAAGCCAGATTATTTTCATGGATTGTTAGACTAAATATTCCCTAAAATGTTTTGGTGAAACGTTTTCAGATTGGATATTATTTTCTGTTATTTCTAATTACTGTAGTTTTAAAAACAGTATTAAATGTGACGCGTTTATTATTGGGATTAAAACGAACAACACATTTCTACACAATAAACAGTAATATCATAAAAAATGAAGTTAAATCATCAACAGAAGTATTCTCTGTCCCAAAAAACGAATCCAGTGTGTTTAATAACCTTAAGGTTTTCCTCTAAGATGATAAAATCGTCTGAACAGACCTCATTAACGGCTCCGGCTAAATAACGGCTTCTGTATCGCAACAACGAAACAAGATCCCCATGATCTCATCCCTCTGTTTCCTCCATTCATCCCAATCGCTTATGAGTTGCCGTGGCAACCTGAGAGCCGTGTGCGTGTCTGTGTGTGTTAGCGAGCATTAGCGGGGGCCTGAGAAACCGCAGAGTGAAAATTATGTGTCATCAAGAGGATTAGGAGCCCACGGTTTAGTCGAGGGTTTGGATCCTGCTGCTGTCTTGCTCCAGGGTTATTTTTTTTTCTCTCTCAGAGTAAACAGGAACGCTGAGAGATGATGAAGCTCCTGCATGGACCTCTTTAATCGGGGGTGTGTTCAGAGGGGAGCCTGGTGAAAAACACAAATCCTCAATTTGGTTTGTGTTCTTCCTATGGTTGGCTGCGCTCAGGTTTAAATGTTTACCTCCTCTAATCTCTACCTATCAAACTATTTGATGATGAAGCAGAAAAATGACAGGTGATCAAAAAGTTTCCCTTTTCTCTCAAAAACAGAGCTCAGATGATCAGACTGCTGCTGTCTAGACGAAGCCGGTGTAAGGTACCAGATTGACTTCGGCTGCCAGATTGACAAGAGGGGCCTGCTCTTTTTGATGACGTCAAAATACATAATTGTTTTAGTACGCTTATTTTATTTTATTTTATTTTATTTTTGTATCCCTTTAGCTTCATTCTCCTGAATTTATTCTCGCTACAAAAATGCAGACCGCTGGGCTCAATGTAGTTTGTTTGAGTGGCGTTGCCATAATGTCACGCCATCGGGAGTACGCAAGGCCCATGGCTAATCTTCGGCCAGACGCCATCGAAGGCGCTGGGACCATGGAGAATTTCTTAAGTAAAATTGTCCGCTTACAAACCGCCAATCCCGCTTCGAATAAAACCTACTCCCGCTATAATTACTTTAGTAAGCTGTCCGGACCAATCAAAATGTTTTGCGCAATTGTGCAAACGTTAAAACAATTATGTATTGTGACGCCATCAAAAGGCGCCAGGCCCCCGAGTCAATCACTGGCAGCCCGAGTCAATCTGGTACCTACACCGGTTTGGGGTTAGCATGTATCGAGAGGTTCCTCTGATACATAAATACGTACCAGAATGCTACTATTCAGTAACCCGAACAAAAACAAATAAATGAACCTTAGTTGTGATGGTAAGAAAAACAGCATTTGTCTAAATCTAAGTGAGTTTCATGTGGGATGCCACAGGGCTCTATTTTAGGCTCTTAGGATCTTATTTCTGTTGCAATCAATGTGCAGCACTATGTTAGCTTCTATGCTATGCAGATGATTCACAGACTTATTTTACATCAAGACCAGCATGAAGTAATGCCTTTAAACATGTAATTATAATCAATTATTACTGTTATTAGTTTTTAATTTCTTAAATCCCCGTACCTTTTGATCTGTGAGGTCACAACCCCAACTTTGGGAATCCCCTCCAACTTTAGCAGCTAAACGTAGACATGTTGAAGTGGCTTTATCTCCACTTCTGTGGAGGGAATTTTCTTCCATTGTTGTTTAAGGAAATAAAAAACATATTTCATGCTAAAATTTGAGAGTTAGTTTGGGGTGTGTTCTTATCCAATTGTGTTCGACAGTTTCTCTTTATTTCTGGTGATATATTCTCAAGTGACGTATGAAGACACATTAGAAACATTTCTATTGGTCAGTGTGGCTTTAAGTCACTCTTAAAGCCACACTGACCGATCAGTCATCGGCCTGAAACACAATGTAAAGAGATAAAAAACAATCCACTGGAATTGAGGTTTTAAAGTTTGAAGACGTTTCACTTCCTATCTCAGGATAGCTTTTTCACACACACTCCCCTGTCATGCAGAGGCATAGACCAGTACTGGAGTGTTTCAGGCTAATATAGAACCCAAACGACTCTCCGTTCCTAAGGGGGCGGAGCCGTTCCTAAGGGGGCGGAGCCGTTCTTAATGTTCGATTTGCATGTTTTTTTAAGCCAAAACAAGACTTTCATTTTTGGTCCACTCTATATACTGTAAAAAAGATCTACCGTAGAAATAAGTAAACATTTCTTAGAATTTACCCTTAATTTGAGCAGGTAAACACGATGATTTGCCAATGGAATGAGTATTTCTACGCTTAAAATAAGATAATTATATCTAATTATATGCACTTGGAAAAAGACAATATAATTGTTTATTTTTCTTGTTTTAAATGTAAATTGTTTTGTTTCACTTGCGTCCTCAATTCAAGAAAAAAAATGCACTTATTTTAAGAAAAAATGATTTATTTAGGTTTCAATTTTTGCAGTTTCAAGCCTCAAACTCAACACTATTTCTGACATTTTGAAATGAAAAAGTTTGGATTGCAGTGAATTGTTTTTTTTTTTTACTTTTTTGCAATGATACGAGCTGGAAGACTGAGAATCGTCACCAGTAAATTTTAAGAGAATTCAATTTGTTAAACATAAACAGAATTTTTACATGTATAAAAATGTGACATGTATGAAAAATTGAAAATTATTTAAAGTAAAAAATAACGGAAAATCAATCAGAGAAAACAGCAGTTATTCTCAAATAAAATACAAAAAAATGCGTTATTTAAAGTTGAATTTCTGGATTGAATTTTTTCAAACTTGGAAAGTTTTATTCTGGATCAAAATTCCTTCCATAGCTTTGAAAGAACCGATGATTTGCAGCGGCTGAAGCCTCCTTTCATTGGCTGTAACTGAAGCACTGTTTAAGTTGATCAAGTCGTCTAGCAACTTTTAATTGGTTAGAGATGAGTTGTTGTTTCCCTCTGCTGTGACTCGCAGGCCCACCTCGATCATTCAGGTTATTCTGATTCTGTTTGTTTGTCTATAAAAGCCTGCAGGGGAATAAACGCTCGCCCACATGGAGGGTCGGGACAATACTTAGAAAGTTTCGCTTAATGAGTCGATCAAAGTTTGTTTGGCGAGTGCAGAATGTGGGAAGGTTAAGAGTAAGAAACTTCCTGCCCAGATTTTTTAATAGAAAGATGCAAGAACTTCCAAACTGGGATCAGCCCAGCGAAAGGGAACCGATCGCTGCCTTGTTAGAGACAACAGATGATCTACGAATGTTGGCCCATCACTATTTGGACTATATATTCTTTGGTCATTTAAAAAAATATAAAAACAGATGCATGCTGGTCTAGGGAACTCCTGACGTCCCGAGATGCAAATCTATTCAGTTTATTTCTATAGCGCCAATTCACATCATGTCATCTCAGGTCACTTTATAGAACTAATTCAACCAGATCCTCCAGTCAAATTGATTCAAAGTTTAAGGAAAACCAGCTGATTGCATCGACTCATTGACTCTTCAGCAATCCCTCACACTGAGCATGCTTGTAGCGACAGTGGAGAGGAAAAACTCCCTTTGAACAGGAAGAAACCTCCAGCAGAACCAGGCTCAGTGTGAGCGGCCATCTGCTGAGACCCACTGGGGTTCAAGGAGACAGAAGCAGACATAGAAAAGAAGCATAGATACAAAAGGCAACTGTCAACCAGCTCCTAAAGCTACTATGAGAAAAAGCAGAGAGAGCAGAACGTTAGAGATTGAACTAACAGATTCTGCAGAGTGGGAGAATAGAGATAGAATGAAGCAGAATGATGAAAAATGGGTCCCTATGTCCTCCAGCAGTCTAAGCCTATAGCAGCAGAACTATAGAGATAGCTCAGGATAACCTGAGCCACTCTAACTAGAAGCTTTATCAAAAAGGAGCCTTAAACGTAGATGGTGCTGGGAGCCATACGGTTTCCCACAATCAAAAACTTGAAGCAGTTTCTACTTTTCTCACCTTCGTATGTTCGTTTTTTTTATAACGTAGAGCTGCAGCCGTTCCTGACATCTAGGTAGCTGTTATTTTGTAGATCTTTTCTAGAAGGCTGCAGCCCATATCTGATTCCCATCATTCATGTAAGACTGAAGATGATCTGGATTCAGCACAGCAGTGTGGAGCTTCGTGCCCTGGATAGACCTCTAACTGTTGACCCCACGAAAGGTGAAGGATAGGAGCTACAATTTGAAGGTGTTTGGTTTTCATGCTTCCTTTGCTGTTTCAGTTTATTCCTACAGGTGATTGATTTCTGTTACTAGAAACAAGCAGCTGCATGAATTATTCATTCCTTTCTAGAATGTATCTGTATGAAATAGGAACCCTTGGGAGAGTAATATCCATTATGGACGTGTTGAGATAAAAGTCTTAGTGGCAAATTTAAAATCATCTCCATTTTAACTTGGGAAGCCTTTTGACTGACAGCGGCGTCATCAGACGCAGCGTCCAGTAAAGCTTCTTCTACGGCCTGAAACGTCTGGTGGACTTTGCTTAGTGTGCAGATTAGACCTAGAATAAACAGAAGTTGCCTTAGAAATAAGTGAAGGAAGGAATTGGAGACTGGAGCCGACGTCCGGCTCTGGGAACTCGATCCGCGCTCCGGTTCAGTTATCCGTTTCCCTTCCTGCGTCCGCTTCCTTCCTCTCCTTGCAGGCTGCTTTTATCCGCGCTGCCTCCATTTATTTTCTCGACACGCCATCCGCCGCCACTCTCACCACACTTCTCTGTTTCCTCTCTTCCTTTTTATTTGGCGCCGCTGCTGTTGCCTCGGTGAAGCTGCGTAATTCTCTAACCTTACCACAGGAAGTTTCCTGCGCTGAAAAGCGGCCCACGCTGGATTACTTCCCGCCAAGGAGCGTTGCGGGTTTGTTTGGGCCCCCCTTCCTCTTCCTCCTCCTCGCTCCTTCTGCTCCTCTTCCTCCTGTGCAGATGGTGGAGGCCGGCAGGCCGGATCTCAGAGGGGTTTTAAAACGGGCGGAGCGGCTCTCTGGCTCTGGAGAGAGCATACCGCAGCCGTGACCTCCTGACCTGAACTTTACTTCTGCCGCTCTCACAGCTCAGAGTACAGCAGATGGCAGCTCCATTCAATATTAATCAGGCAGTAGTTTGAAAGTCGAGCTGTTTGATGACATAGAAAACTCCTAACTCTGTAAAAGAAGCTAAAGAAAACATAATCAACCCGTTTTTATCTGCAGTTTGCTGCAGTCAGCCTCGGCTCATCACGCCTCTGGGAAGGAAAGTGGACAGAGTTTCATTTTCTATCGATCGACCTCCGAAAACTTCCTTTGTTTGACATGTCGGGGGGGCAGACAAGCGGTTCTTATTACTCGAGTGACACAGTCGGCCAGAGATAACAGCTGTCCGACTCCCAGAGGAAGCGCTGGAGTCTGAGCGATAAGTCAGATGTGAGAAATGAGCGGCTGCGCTCCGTGTGGGCGGCGAGGACCTTCTGATCACGCTTTGCTTTCAGGGTGAGAGGAGAAGATGCAGGGGAGAACGGGAAGGTGAGGCTGAGTCACAGAGACCATCGTCAGCTTCCTGAAGATGCTGACTGTCACCAAATCTGGACACCAATTGATCTGCTTCATGTTGGATAGATTTGACATCATGGTCCCAAAAAAAAAAAAAATTATTTATTTTGTTTCTCTTTTTTTATTTACTGCTTAGAGATGCAAGTTATTGTTGGTTAATCTTAAAGTTTAACAAAAGATTTATCAGATAAGCTGAGATTCTCTTAAAGATTTGAGTTTTCTCTTGTTTTAAGAGGCGGAGGTTCGCGTCAGTGAGCGGTTCCCACTGCCATTGTTAAACAGGTTTAAACCGGTTTAAACCGGTTTAAACGGGTTTTTCCTTCAGTGGGAAACGGGGATAAAAGTAAAGTTTGTCAAATAAAAACGAAGCTAGAAAGATATTCGGCTCATTTTCCATGAAAAAAGCGTCTTTTCATCGTGATTGGGATGTAATGTCCTTCGTTTATTTGTCTTCATGCTGCAGACATGTTGAGGAACAGTCGACGCACCGAGTCTTTGTTCGCATCAGAACCTGCGTACGACTTCTACGCACGCTCCGTCACTTCCTCGTCTCGACTTTCAGGGGATTTCTTTTTTTCCTTTACACCTCCGTCTTAAATATTTCTCCATTCTTTCTTGAGGAATTTGTCGATATCTCCTCTTTAATGCGAACACCATAGAGTGAAAAGCTGCGCCCCTTCTGACCATGACAGCACCACTGCCACCTACTGGGGTGGATGTGCAATTACACTTGATTCTAGTAGGTGTTGCTTTGTCATAAAGATGAAAGTTGATGCAACTGAGGCCCCGGCCCAATACTTTAAGCCGCAAACCCTGGCCTAAATTATCAAATTTTTCACCAAACCAGCCTTCATCCACACGGCCGGGCGCGCTTCGGGGTCTGTAAATCCATCTTTCTTTTTTTTTCAGCCTTCTTCAGAGTAGAAGATTTTTGAAAACAAGCTGCTGCTTCCATCTTTACGCCTAAATCAAGATTTTTACATGCATGCGCCATAGCGTCGCTTTCTAAACACGCGATGCGCCGCCACAGTATCAAACAACAATGGCCAAGCAGCTGCTCTCATGCGCTACTCACCCTGCTATGGCTTACAACAGAATCTTCTTCTTCTGGAATATCTCCAGGAAGAACAGAGCAATACTTCCACTCACATAGTTCAGCACCTGAATTTGACTGAACCACCTAAAATGGACGTCAAATCGGCAAATCCATGTATAAATATATTAGTGCGCATGCCCAACATTTCCTCGTCGCTATTTTTGCTTTGGCACCACAGCCACTTACAGGCCTGGCATATATTTTGCAGCGTTTTCATTTCGTGTGGACGCCACATTTATTTTACGCCTCGCCTTTACGCAAACGCTTTGGAAAAATATCAGCTGTTCATTTTTTCGTGTGGACGGGGCCTAAATTTCCTTGGGGGACTGGGTTTTTTCGGGGGGGGTTATTATAGTATAGTAACTTGCATTGCATGTTTTGCTTCATCAAATGTTTGTTAGAATAAAATTTTCGTTTTAAACCACCAAATCCCACATTTTTACATTTTTTTTTTAGTTAATTCCAATCTAATCCAACTTTATCGCTATAAAACACAGACTAATAATCTGCTTTTCTTTTAAAATAATGAATCGATTTATTTGAAATAATTTCGCCTGTTTTCGGTCGGGGTGTTTTTGATTTAAATGAGAAAATGAGCCATATCTGCGTTTCTCTCATAGATTCTAAAAATGTTTTCTACTTTCAATAAAAATGAAAACATTATTTAACCATCAATAGATTCAGATCAATTAAAGTTGTATTTTTGCAGGCTGATAAAGAACGGTGACCCTCCTGCTCAGGTGGCAGCCTGTTTCTCATCAGACCGTCCATGAAAGGAAGCAGAATATGTGGAAAGCTGTTTTCTGACTGTTTCACCGTCGGCTTCATGTCGTCTCACTCCTTTTTTTCCCTTTATCTCCGCTGCTGTTCCCGTAATCACTCCCTCCTTTGGCTTTTATCTCCACTTCCTCAATATCCTTACTGCCTCCTTCCGCCCCTCCCTCCCCCTCGCCCATTCATCTTCCTTCCTGTACTTTCTTCCTTCCTCCCCCTCCTGCCACCCCCCCTCCCCAGCATGCATTTTTGTCTTCCTTTTCTCATGCTTTCCCCTCCATTTTTTCTCCTTGTGCCACCTCCAGGCCTGCAGCCGGTGTTCTGGAGCCGGGAGGACGTGGCCCAGTGGCTGCGGTGGGCTGAGAAGGAGTTCGCCCTGAGGCCCATCACCAGCGGTACTTTCCAGATGAACGGCAAGGCGCTGCTTCTCCTCACCAAGGAGGACTTCCGCTACAGATCTCCTCATTCTGGTGCTCCTCTTTATACCCTTCCTCAATCTATCAGTTATGCTTTTAACGAGTCATTTTCTGATTAATGAAAAAAAAAAAAAACAAATAGAAAGGAAATCAGCAATCCTGGAAAAACAGCTAAAAACACAATAACTTTTAGGCTAATCTCCTCTAATTCTTGTGCATCATTGTGAGAAAGATGCTTTTTTTTAGTTGCTCATATAAAAACACCAAATCGGCAAAGCCATCAGGCGCCAGCGGATGGATGCAGCTGTTAGAGCGCGGCTGCTGGGGGAGAGGAAGTAGGAGACGGTTCTTCAGGAAGTAGAAACTAACCTCAACCGTCACCCGAGCAACACCAGTGGGCAGGCGCCTAAAAAATTAAAAATAAAGCCAAACAAAAACAACTCCAGGGCTGATTTCCTCGTGTCGTTTCTGCTGCCTGACCCGCAGATTTTGGGGTAAAAAGAGAGGAAGAGAAACTAAATGCCTGTTCTAAATATGAGATGAAGAGGAAATAAAAACTCCAAAGATGAACAGGAAATATTGTTTTAGCCACTGAATTAAAAATGTTAAATATTCCTTTAAAAGAAAAGATTATTCTACACCATGTGTATGGGGTGAAATTTGTTCCATTATCATTTCAATCAAAGAACAAGTTTTGTAAATGGAAATCCCATAGAAATGCATCTTTGCTCAACAAGTGAAGAGAATGTGATCTGAAGAAAACACACTTGGAAAAGATCTAAATTGGTAAAAAAAAATATTTTACGTAAATTTGGAAAAATTTTATTTGAAAAAAATAAATATTGCAAAAAATTGTGAAAAAAATTTTTGAAAAATAATATTGTTTCTGGGTTAAATTTCTGCATAAGATTTTTTTTTTGCATTCACAAATCTTATTTCGAGAAATTAAACTGAGAATCTTCGGTTTTTGTGCGTAATATTTTTTTCCCATTTTTTTTTTACCTATTTATTTATTTCAAATTAAATTTCACCAAATGAATCTTGATTGTTTTTTATGAAATGCTATCTTTTCCAACACACATTCTCTTCACCTCTGGGGGCGGGATTTCCTCAGCAATGAGGAGCAAAGAAGCATTTCTATTGGTCGGCTGGACGTTAGCAGTATTTTTTTATTTTTTTATTGCTCAAGAGTGAGAGTTTGGATTGGGCTTCAAATGGAGACGATTCAATCTGTAAAATAAACTTTTAAACGAATGCAATCACATAAAACGAAATTTGAACCGAAACTTTTTTTTGTTTTTTGATAAGGAAGTTTCTCAAAGTGTTATTTCTGGATTGCATTTCATTTTTATTTGCTGAACGCATTCTTTGCTAAATAATGGAACAAAGCTCACTCCATAGACTGGTTCAGTTTCAAACACTTATGACATTTGTAGATTTATTCTTTTATTATTTATAAATTTTATATTTAAGCTCTATCCTGCCCCTTCCTCAGTTACCCTAAAAGCAAAATTTAAGATCACATCCAACATTTTTTTTTTAAATGATGACATGGCGCAACAACCATCATGGTTGCTAATGGAAACGGCATATTGATGTTTACCATCTTGATGAAGCTTAGAAATATCAGGAAAACGTATTATTTGACCTTTTTTTCTTCAGCTTTACCCAGAGATAACAGATGTTAGCTTGTTTATTAGCCAGCTGCTTCTCCTCACCGTTTTAACGGGTTTTAAAATCAATTTACCTCCGTAGCAGTGAGAAATGAGGCTCTTAAAGCTCCAGCTGAGAGAAAGTAGCATGAATGGCAGGATGTGCTATCGGGTGGGATTAATGTCGCCCGCTTCTGAGGAGAAAAGCTAAAACAACATGAAGCAACCAGCTTGGATTTAGCTTCAACAAGTGCTGCATCAAATGTCTGCATAGATTATTCGCACTTATAGTGATTATATTCATGGTTTTAGACATTCCAACACATTTAAGCAACCTTTTTATTCAAACAAATGGTTAATTTTCTCTTTTTGTTTCACTAGATGAGCTTTAAGTTTGTTTTTTTCTGATCCTGATCAGGTGTTGAGGCTAGTTTAGTGACCAACCTGACAGCTTAGCTCGTCCCAAAGTTGAAGAGATCGATTCATAAACGAAGTCTGGGTGAAAACAGAAAAAACTACCAAAAAAAAATACTTTTTGTTGTTTTTTTTAGTGCGAATGAGTGATTGTTTGCAGCCTGGGGTTCGTGGTATCAGTCTAAATGTCGCTTTAGGGAAGAGGGCAATTTTCTGGCTCGTGATGCGCTTATTTCCTCCTTTGTATGTTTCTGGGCGCCCGGTTCCCATCAGTCTCTGCGCCGCTTCATGCTTCCCTTTGTTGATGCTCCAAGAAGGATGTTTTCTTATCCTGGAATGCGTCTGAGCAAGACAGCATAGCTTCCATCACGGCGAACATGAGCCTTAAAGCGTCAGAACGGCTAATTATATCTGTGATAGGAGCCTGATGCTGTCTGAGCTCATTTAGTTTGCTTTTTAGAACCAGACTATTTCTAATAAAGGAATCAGAGAAGAGAGCAGGAAGCAGGAGTTTATTTTCCCCCCTCCGCTGTGACCGGGGGCCTGAAAGTGAGAACTGAAAGGAGTGTTTGTTTATGTGTGAGTGTTCACCCTGGCTTCCTTTATGAGAATCATTTCCTTGTTATGGTAAATCTTTAGCGAAGCCGCTCAGAGCGTGAGCGGGACGACCGTGAGATCACAGCCGCTGCCGCCGCGCCGCGCCGGCCGCTGTGAATGTTCTGCTACAGCGAGCCCAGGCTGGAAATCATTGAATGAACTTCCTGCTCAGGTTCTAGGAAACTTATAAACAGCTTATAAAGCAAACAGATAGTTAGCATGAAGGTTCTACTTTGAAAGCTACATCAGTCCTTCTATTTTTACTCTTCTTTAACCTGAATGTTTAAAAAAAATATAAGAATCTTTTATTATGAACAATTCTGTTCCAATCAACCTGTTCTTCTCTGCCAGAGGGAACCAATTAAAAACCAGCAGGTCCCAATAAAGAAAACCATCAACCAGTAAAAGTCTGGAGACATTTTTAATTATAATCTGTTACTTTAAACAGAATTTAACACTGAAATAAAATGAGGTGTTTATGAATCCATTTTATCTCAATGAATTTTTCAATAAAAAAGAAAAATAAGAAAAATGTTCCATTTTAAAATCTAAATCAAAATCTAGATCCGCGGATTAGCGGTCCAGATCCGGACCCAGTCTGCTGTGGAAAGAGGATTAGGGCCACTGAAAAAAAGTTAACTGATTTTTAATTTTTATTTCAGTTTAACATGGGAAAAGTCAGAAATTCTGACTTTAATCTCAGAATTCTGAGATTAAAGTCAGAATTCTGACTTGATTAAAGTCAGAATTTGAGATTAAAAGTCAGAATTCGAGGATTAAAGTCAGAATTCACTGAGAAAAAAGTCAAATTCGAGATTAAAGTCAGAATTCCGAGATTAAAGTCAGAATTCTGAGATTAAAAGAATCAGAATTCTGTGAGAAAAAGTCCAGGAGAATTCTCGAGATTAAAGAATCAGAATTCTGAGATTAAAGTCAGAATTCGTAGAATAAAAGCTCAGAATTCTGAGAAAGTCAGAATTCTAGATTAAAATCAGAATTTGAGATTAAAAGTCAGAATTCTGAGATTAAAGTCAGAATTCGAGATTAAAGTGTTGAATTTTATTTACCTCACAGAATTTCTTACTTTTTTAGCCCCATGTTTAAACTGAAATAAAATTAAAAATCAGTAAAGACATTTTCTTTTGCCCTAATCTCCTCCTCATCCGGACCTAACCGGATTTAAAAACATCTATAAATTACTGCATGTTGTTGGACGACAGTGTCTAACTTCACTTGCTCCTCTTCTCCCTGTTATCTATGGTAAAGCCTGGGAAGCTGATCCGGCTCCAGGCTGCACGTGATCCAAAATGAGCCAATGAGCTGTCAGTCTGGGTTGCTGCTGCTGCTGCTCTTTTAGACCCAGCAGGCAAACCTGTGGCAAGCCGGGCGATGGTGAAAGAAAGGAGAAGACCATGAGAAAAGAGAGCAGAGAAAGTGTGGACTGCTGGAAGAACTGCGTGAACTGGTGAAAAGAAAAGTGAAATGGCGTGCTCAAAGATGACCCTGCACATTTAGAGGATGTTTGGCTCAACCTGCTGCTGTGAAGCAGGATTCTCCACCATGAACAGAATCAACAATAAATCTGGATCCAGGCTCAAAATGAGCTCCTTGATATGTGCTTGAGAATGGCTTAGTCTCCAGGTTAAACCCAGGTTTAAAAGCCTTGCAGGGCAGCCTAAAGCCCACTGCCAACATTCTCCTCCTCATCATCAGAGCATCATTATTTAACATATAGAAATGGAAATCTAGCTTTTATTGTCGTCATAGAAACATGATGAAATGATGCTTCTGTCAGATCCATGTCACAAAGGAATAAAATAGAAACATAATTATAATAAAATAATAAAAACTATATATATTCTGTGTAAATAAAATATTGCACATTCAAATAGAGCTCTAAAGTTTTTGAATGTTTCTGAACTTTGCTGTAGAGCTGGCTACATGGATTTCTGCTTATTTGACATCATGCTTTTTTTAAAGAAATAAAACAGGTCACATATTTTTTTACTTTTTTGTTTTATATATTTAGTTTCTAATGTAACAGTTTGAGTTTGCTTGTGATAAATTAAAGTGATATTTTTAGCAATATGTTTATTCTGCCGTCATTTGTCTCCGTAAGCTGAGACATGTGGCATTAATAACAAAGCGAAGGTTATAGAGCGATCGCAGTCGACTCTCTAAGAACTTTTCTGTCGGCCGTTGTCCTGAATTCCCCTCCAGGCTCCTTCGCTCCATTATTGCTCAAGTGGCAGGAAGTTTGAGCAATCAGGGCCGCATCATTTGGCTGGATCCTGGAAGACGCAGAGCAGAAGAAGGGGAAGCGGACACCGCGTTTGACGACACTAACGCTAATGTCCCGAGTCATGCTGGCGTCAGATGTCACCTGGAGGCGTGCGGTAACCTTTGACCTTTGTTTTCTGCAGGGGATGTCCTGTATGAGCTGCTGCAGCACATACTGAAGCAGAGGAAGTCCAGCGTGTTTTGCCCGTCTGCTTACTTTCCTGGGAACTCGTTTCATTCGCTGCCTGACGGCGCGGTGCAGCACCTGAAGCTGGAAGGTCAGTCCTCCCGCTTTCTGCTTCACATGATGCAAACATGGAGACTATTTTTAACTTTCTATGAACTGGAATATTTATATTTCTACATTTTTTTGCTATAAACATAACATTTATCATCTATAGCGTTACCAATTCTCTTCTATAATCTTTAAATTCATAATATTTGTGACATCAACTCAGCTAAACTCAAACTTTATTTATAAAGCACATTTAAAACAACTGTAGAGATGTCATGGTTGCAGGAAATAAGGTAAAATACAGAAACTCAAGACAATAAAATAGAATAAATTAAAAAAAAAATTGTATAACGATTTACTGTTGAAGACAAAAATGTGTTCGGAAATTATTTTATCAACAATTTTGTTCCATTATTGTTGCAAAGAACAGATTTTTTTTCTCTTAATCAAAATTTGAAGAAAAAAAAACAATGGAGACATTTTGGAAAAATGTCTTAATTGAAAAAAAAATGTGATTTGAAGACTTTATTTTATTCTATTGTTATTCATAATATTTTTCTTCTGATTTTTTAAATATTTTATTATAAAGATTTATTTTAAATTTTTTTATTCATGTTGAGGTTTAGAAATTGGCTTATTTTCCAGTTTACCTTTTAGGGGGCGGGCCTTCCTGTGGAGTGAGAAGCTAAAACGTATTTCTATTGGTCTGCATTAACGTTAAGCAGCTGTTTTAAACTTATGATCAATTAAACGCCTTCTGAAAAGAACGCTATCCGGAAAACTTAATCCGAAAAATACGTTTTTAAAAGAATACAATTGTATTTGGGATTTTTTTTTTTTAAATAGACTTTGCAAAAATAATAGTCCATAAAAGCAAAATATGGAAAATAAAAAAATTGGAAAACCTTCCTGTTTTTTTTGTTTTTTTTTTTTCAGATGTCAGGAATAAATATTTCATGTTCGTATTTTTTTATTTCCATTTACAAACATTTTCTTTGCTTGCAACACAAATTTGGAACAAAATTAACTCCATACTTGTTCATTTTCATTATTAATTAGAATTAATTATTTTTTTAAATCGTTGTGAATTTAAGCTAGTTTTAGCTAGCTAACTTTGAACCTCCTGCTGCTTTTTTTATGAAAACATCTTGATATTGATTTAGTGAACTAAAATAAGTAGTTTTTAAAGTATTTTGTAACATCTATGCTGCTTGATTCTAATTTTTATTAGTAGTTTTATGTTGTGGCTAAGCAGCTATGGTGCTAATTCCTACTAAACGTGATTTATTTCAATAAGCACAGATATTTTTGTAGCTTAGCAGCCTCAGAGAGATTTCAGAGCTGATCTTCAGTCTCAGATTCAAACTCAGCGTCAGAGTTTATTTTAAAGGATAAACATCCTTAAAAGTCATTAAATCATTTCCTGTCCTTTAAACCTGACCTGAACTTTCTAAGCCGGTGGTAAAAAGTACCGGTTTGGTTTTAAAGTCGTTCTGGCAGCATCTTTTGTTCGCCCTCAGAAAGATGCTATGTTATTATTATAAAGATTCAGAAAAAATGAACCTGCTAAAACTTTGTCCTTTAGTGGCTGAGATTTAGTTGTCAACAACGGGGCCGTTTAATCGAAGGTATGACGCCATAAAAGGCAAGTTAAAGGAAAAGTGAATCAATAAGGTTTAAAAAGTCAAGCAAACAGGAGAAATTAAATGAAAGTAGTTTGTTAAATGAGAAGAGAGTCTGATTCCAGCACCTGGTTGGTTGCATTTAAGGAAGTGCTGCAGCGTCTGGTGAAATACCTGAAGCTGCTTCCTGGGTGGGGCTGAGAAAATGTGCAGCTATCAGATCGGCCCGAGCCGTGATGTTGACGGTCCGACCTGCTCCACCAGGAAGTGCTGCTTTGGTTAAACAATGAAAGGTGCATGCAAAGCGGCTGCGGGGAGTTCCTGCTTTGTTTGGAAAGGTTGTTTGTTTTTTTTGTCTAGGAGGCCAAATGATGCGCAGTACGAGGTTTTCAGGAAAGGCGACGTCATGTCAGATCATTGAGGAGGCGGCAGCCTTATTTTAGTGATCAAAAGCATCTATTAGTTTTAATCCCCACCAAGAAAAACAAAACAAAACACTGAATATCCTAAAGAGGAGTTCAGAGATCATTTGGTACCAACCAGCTAGAAGGTTGTTAAACCTCTGAGTGCAGAGATATGATTGAAAATGAGCGCACTGGTACTAATTCATTACCTCGTTTTAAGCTAATTTCCCCTTTAAGACATTTGTAGTTTTTGCTTTTTGCTATTTCCTTCCTTTATTCCTTGCATCCTTCCTTTAGCCCCCCCCCCCCCCCCCTTTTAGTCCCTTGTCTCCTTGCTTCCTCCAACTGCACCCTTCATATGTATTGAATCCTTACTTTTGTCCTTCCTTTCTTTACTCCTTCTTTCCTTTCCTTGTCTACGGAGTGAACTCTATTCCATTATTGTGGCAAAGAACATATTTTGTAAAATAAAAAATTATCCAGAAATGAAACTCATTAATTAAGAAAAAGGTTTTAACCATATTTAATTATTAATTATTCTATTCCTTTTTCTCTTTTTGTTACATTGTGAACTTTCAAATTTTTTCAAATTGTTTTATTTTTCGAATTCCAGTATTTTTAAATTGTTTCCCAGATCACATTATTGCCAGTTCATGCCTAATAGAAACACTAACAAATATAAATAACATCCAGCAGACCAATAGAAATAGTTCTTCACTCCAGAGGAAATCCCGCCCCCAGAACTGAAGAAAATTTGCGCTATAAAACGCAATTTAAAAAGCTAACCTAGCATAAGCCAGACGGATACGATAAGTTCAATTCAGTTCGTACAATCTGGGAATCCTCCTGTAGAAAAATGGAGGGACACTCGTTAATATTCTTCCAGCTGATTGGCTTCCTGCCTCCCAAAGTTCTTTTGAACGCACAAACGTCTTTGCCGTCCAAAAAGGCAAAACTTGCGTTCTTTTGTTTGTTTTTCAAAAAGAATCAGAAGGTATTCCAGCTGAAACCGAAGCAGCCATGTTTGTTTTGCTTCAGCATTCCGCCTCTTGATGACATCATTCATGTCGCGGCATCTTATTGGTCCGAAACATTTCTGGATCGAGGCGGAACGCTTCGGTTGGCTTCTGGCAAGATATCTTTACGGGAGCATCTGAATCCAGAAATCATGTGAAAATTCATCTTGTTTGCGAGGTCATTTGAAAACAAAAACATTCGTAAAACAGAAAAAAAAATTTGACGTTTTATTTCTAGATTGCATTTTTTTTGTTTCCATTTACCAAACATATTTTTCCCTGTAACAATTATGGAACAAAGTTCACTCCATACAGGTAGTTTAGTTCTTCCTGTATTCCTTCCGTCTTTCCTTCCTCCTGCCAATCTTCCTTCCTTATTCCCTCGCTTCCTGTCTGTAGTCCTCGTCTCCTCTCTCCTCATTTCCTTCCTTTACTCCTCTTGTCCTTCGTGACTCAATCATGACCAACCCAGAGGTAAAAAACGGTAGACTAATAGCAACATTTAGACACGGCTTCAACAGTTTCACAGTTTTTTTCACATTTTCTAAAATTAGCCTCCCTAACAGACTAAAGGGATTAAATAAAGTTAGATGTAAGATCATTTGTTTGTTTTGATCTCCATGATTTATTCACCAAAACTAAGGAAGACCACGGGAAATTTTTACTCTTCGTCTTCACAGAACAGTCAAACTTTACTTAAAGTTTTCCTCCGTCCACGCAGGGAGACGAAAGTGTGGAAAAGCCATGCTGAGATTTTCTGGCAGAAGACTTTGGGTGTTTCTGTTCCAGGAAGACGCATGTCCACACCTGAAGGTGTGACCTCCGCCTGTTGGAAGACACTCCCATGGAGACACTCTCTCTGAGCTCAGCCTCACCTAAACGCCTAACCTGCTCTAATGCTTTAAGATCAGTCCTGCTCCAGCTTGGTAAAGATTTCTAAAGAAAAGGACAAGTTCAGGCTCACAGTGAGACGACGGCGACATCCAGTGGAAACTTTGGGTACTTGAATCCAATTTGCAGGAAATTAGATTCAAATAATGAAAATTTTTTACATTTCTAAATGTTTAAAAAAACAATCCATGATGAGGAAGTTAATTAAAATATTAGAATCACTTCAGGCTTTCTTCCTCCTACGATATTTTTCCATCAGAGATCAGATATTTTCCAATTATTCCTGCTTTTGAATTTGCAGAACTGAATGTTCAGATTATTTTGGATAGAAACACAAACTTCCTGATGGAGATATTACTGACAATAGCAGAGTATGTCACTGGATACATATTTAGTTCATAAATATTCACATATCTATCTATGAAATAAAACCATAGAAATAAATAGATGTAACCTGTATTTATTTTATGTTAAGTTATTAAAGGGCACTTTTATGTTATTAAATTCTCCATCAAATAACCAGAAATACATTTGAAATGATAAATAACATATTTACATTTTATTGTTTATTTTAATATTATTATATTTACCTTATTTAATATGTGTAAATAAATAAAGAGTGAAATAATTATATGTATTTTTATTGACGTATTTTACAAATCAAAAGCTGGAATCTTTGGAAAGCCTTAATGATGAATCAAATGGAAATCATATAGTGGGGAAAACTTTTATTTTATTTTTAATTACCTGTTGTTCTAATATGAGGCTGTTTAATAGCTAAAAATCTAAAAATGTGTAAATCTTTATTAAATAAGGATTTTGGCTCAATACAGCAATTAAGATGATATTTCAATGAGATTATTATTTTGTGTCCTTAAAACAAGAAAAAGGAGAACAAAGTTGTTCTTTTCTAAATATAATTTCAATTCTATTCAGTTTATTTCTATAGCTCCAATTCACATC
>JAGKQL010000053.1:2709572-2748623 GCA_018398635.1 Cyprinodon brontotheroides
TGTTGCTGTATGTATATTTTTGACCCAGCAGATTTGGTGACATTTTCAACAGACCCGCATAATAAATTTATGAAAGAACCAAATTTTATGACTGTTTTTTGTGACAAACATGTATGTGTTCCGATCACTCTATCACAGAAAAAATAAGAGTTGTAGAACTTATTGAAGACTCAAGACAGCCATAACATTATGATTTTTTACAAGTGTAGGTACACTTTTGACCCACAACTTTATTCATACAGATGGGGAACCCGACCAAGTACTGATCCAGCAGCTGCAGATTCTCTCCAGCCTTACAGAGGCTCACTGAAAACTTCCAGTCCTACATTTACTTCAGCAACCACATTCCATGGACCCCCTCTGCGGGGTCATGATGGGTCCCAGCCCGGGATCCCGATCCCCATGTTGGGAACCTTGGCTCTACTATTTGGAACCCCAACTACAAATATGTGTCAAAAATTCCTTTATTTTATGTAAATGATCATCCAGACAAAGATGTACCTTTCAATGACATCCTATAGAGATACACCATGATACACTGATAAAAAATGATTGTTATAATTTCGGTATTTAATTCAGTAAAAGGTCTTATTTTGATCCCTGTTTCAAAACTGAATGTTTTTTGTTTCAACTTACGGTTAAAAGACATAAATTTAAAAAAATCTTATTCATAAAAAAATGTTTAAATCCCAAAACATTAAAAGATGCAATATTTTTTCCTCTGTGTAATATAATAGTAAAGTTTTTACGTATGTTTCGCTAGCAGACTTGGCGTTAGCATTAGCTTTGTCGCTAAACACAATCAAGCTAGGCCCAAGCCTCAGTTCCTCGTTCGACACAGAACCTAAAAGCAAACATTTTACATTTAGACAGCTGATGGAGAAATTCATAAAATATCTAGATTCAAATCAACCTCAACATTTAATTTAAAATTCCAACAAAAATCCAAACAAAGTTGGATTTGGTATCAAAAGTATCTTCATGTAGGAAGTAATATATTCAGTAAAAATGGTTCCGAATTTATTTTAAACATTTAACAAACTTATGCTGTTGTTTACAGTTTCGAAAAAATAAACAAAAAAATTGATTTAAGTAAAATAAATAAACTTTTGCAGTTAATAAAACATTTGCAGTGGTTTCCTCTGGCTCCCCCTGCTGGTGGCGGCGCCCGATGCTCATCGGATTTAGGGGTCGTTAATCAGGTTGTTATCCACCTGATTCTTACGGCCTGTTTCTGGGTTCTGCCCGTCAGAAACAGAACGTTTAACAGGACTTTAGGAAAATCAATATACTGTCAGGTTATAGATAATGAGACATAGATATTTGAACACACACACACAGAGACAGATGATTAATATCTTTATTTGGATGTTTAAAAAACGAGGAATCATAAAGACCCGAAAAAAGGCAGATAAATAAAACGAATAATTTATTCTCTTTTCATTTGTTTAATAATCCAGCTTTAAAAAAGATTAAAGAAATGTTTATGTTTGTGCATTTAGCAGATGTGTTTATCCAAAGGAGTTTTACAAAAGTAGACATAATGTTCCAGTTATCATCAATATGACAATAAGTTCTCCAGAGGAAAATGGTGAGTCAGAATCAGTAGTGACAGCAAAGGGAGAGATGGAAAAGCAGACGGTAGAGAGTTAGGATAGGAGATGCTCTTTGAAGAGGTGGGTTTTTAAGAGTTTCCTGCTGTTCTTGTTGCTCCTGGTAGTTAGAAATGTTGTAGAAATTTCTATGAACATCTTAAGTGACTAAAAATAAAGGTAACTTTATCAAGCAACAGATTTATCTGCAAATATTTTACATCAGGAAATAAGACTTATAGCTGTCAAGACTCAGAACAGAGGACCCAGTATTTGTTTTGAGGCAGGAAACTCTGCACATGCAGGAAAGTCCGTGAGGTCAGGTCAGGGAAACAGATTGGAACATGAACAGGCCGACTCAGTGGCTGAGAGGCAGGACAGGTCAGGATTAGGACATCAGAAACACCAAGGAACTCTAATCACCACTGGCTAGAGAGAACAAGAATAATCTGCCCTGATGACTGGATGCAAGCGCCTTAAATAAAGGCAGGAGAAGGTGGATCCTGAGCACTGATGGGAAACCGGGTGGAGTTAGACAGGTGAATTGAAAGAGTAATTAAGCCAGTCATCAGTGACAATAGTTGCTCTAGACAGAAAACATATGCAGCTAAAATGGAAATATGTTTGACATTTTCTTTAAATAAGTATATTGGAGCAGGTAAGTCAGACAGTTTGCCCATAAAATAAAATTATTTACTTTTAAAATAAGTAGAAACAGCTTCTTATTGTTTTTCTAATTATCTAATTATTTTAGTTTAAGGTCAAAAATACTCCTCCCATAGGCAGATTATCCTATTTACCTGCTCACATCAAGAGAAAAATACCCTTATTTTAAGACATCTTTACTTATTTTTAGATCTGTTTCTCTAGTAATAAATAGATAAAATACAGCATCAGTTTTCCGACGGGCCGGAACAAGCTTTTTATTTTAAACATAAAACAGATGATCCTAAAATCAAAGTTATCTAAAAAAAAAATCTGAGTTGAGAAGCAGAGAAAAAGAGGAAACAAAATGACTCCATCAAATTACTCCACAGAGTGGTAGAACTTTGCTTTTAGAGGCTGCGTGTGAAATAAATGTTTATAAGAAAACAATCAAATCTCCGGTGACTGTTCACAGCTTGTTTCCAGCAATAACTCAACTTTGTTCCCCACTCCCCGCTGAATGCAATTACAAACAAGTCTTTTATTAAAGATAAAAAAGGAGCAGTCAGAGTGCACCGTTTGCTTTGCTACAGACAAAGGAGCCAAAGTACAATAAAAAAGGAGGGTATTAGAAGCTCAAAGTACCATAAGAAGGAGGCAAGCTGGTTTTATTTAAAAAAAGCAAAAATCATTCTTATGACTTCAAAAGTAAACATGTAAATATTCATTTTTACTTTAATAGCAGTTTTAAAAACAAGTTTTTTCCGGCTGCCTTTCAGCCAGATGAATAGCAGTTTGATTCAATTAAATAGAATAGAAAATCCCGGTATCGTCATTATTTTCTATTAAACTTAAGCAGCAGTGAAACAGATTTATAGAAACTTTGGCAACAATAATCAGCTGTGCAATTGCGGAAAAAAAACATCACCGTTCAAAATTATACACATATTAAAATGTTCAACATCATCCAACAGTTTCTAATTTAAAGCGGTTGCCAGGTTGGGTGGAGGCTATGAGGACCCAAACGCAGAGATGAGTAGGCTGAGGAGAGTTTTGATGATTTAATAAGGACTAACAGAGGCAAAAATCCAGAAAAATACAAAATTACTGAAAACTAGTGATGTTATGAGATGAGCGGAGGCTTGGAGGTGTTCCTCCCGTAGAGGAGGGGACGTTTCCACGAGCTGCGTGTCGAGTAGGGCTAGGGCTGCAACAACGAATAGATAAAATCCGATAAAAATCGGCTTTTAAAAGCGTTGGCAACGAATTTTCATCATCGATTAGTTATTGTCGGCGGGCGATTAATGCGTCATCCGCCACGCCCGTCATCACTGCCGCTTGACTGAAGCGAGGGGAAGAAAAAAAAAATATGGCGGGAAGCAAGTCAGCAGCGCAGGTGCAGTGTTGCCAACTCAGCGACTTTTCAGACCCCTCCAGCCTAACTATTTTTTCGTAAAAGACTAGCTGAACAAATCTGGCGACTTTTACGACGTGTCACTGGCGGCTTTTGGAGACTCTACCGTACGTGAAAGCATGTATCGCTCCTACTCTGCGCCGGAGGCGCCATCCTTCCATCCCAACCGCGTTCTCCTCAAGAGGGGAGTCCCTCTCAGCTGCTGCAGTCAGAGTCAGCAGGATGTTTCAGCGTCCGGGCGCTGCAAATGAATGCCGGCGCATCGCGCTGATTGACGTGCTAATTTGATCACAATAATTAAAATAGCCTTTTATAAATAAATTCACCTTGCAAATTATGAGGGGGCAAGGCTTTAAAAGTTTAAATCTTCTGGAAAAGATAAAGTAAAGAAGATCCTGCAATTTATGGAAGTAAAGCAGAATAAAATCCAGCAAGATCAGTAATATGTCAATTAATTATCTGCCACATTCCCATGTAAATATCTGTCTTTGGAGGATGTGTTTTAGCACCCCTAGTTCTCTCATTTTTATTCCAAATACAATTTATAATTTGAATCCACAGGGCTATTTTTTATCTCTATGGTTCAGTATTTTCTCAAGTAGCAACTTTAACTGCTATACTTTCCTGTCTTAAAAGGCAGAACTCTTCTAGTCTAAAAACACTCATTTGTTGAAATGGGGGCCTATTGTTTGAACCCCTTAGGAGGCTTTTAAAAACAAAAATGTCTTTTTGTGCTTTATGAAAACAAAGTAGCCTATATTTTGTGGATGTACAGCTACGTTTTCTCATGTAAGTTTGCGTAGTTTTAACACAAACATTTATTTTTTCATATTGCACCAGGACGGTTAATGAGCAACCCTGTGCTTACGTGTGCTTCGTTTGTTCTGTCTAAAATGTTTATTTTGCGGAATAAAGAGGTTAATATAAAAATATTTTTTGTGGAAATGATGAAGAAAAGTGTCCAAGATCCAGTTTTAAAAAAACACAACAAAATATTTTATTATAAAATGGATAAGACAGGAAGGGTGCTGGAAATAAAAACTGAACGTTGGTTCACTGAAGGGGGAGCTAAAGGCGTTCAGATGTAGGCGCTAAGTTGGTGGATGTGAGAAAACTTCCTTACTTATAGTGATACTAGTGACAACAAGGATGTTCTTAGTCTCTACAGTCTATAATACCAATGAATAAATAGATTGTTGCTTAGCTAGACGCTAGACGTATGTTTCTTTGTGTTTGTCAGGAACAAGAACTTTCTTTCTGCTTAAAGTTCAGGCAGGAGGCTCTGAGGAGGAACTAAATGTCAGAGAATCTGCAGATCGGTTTGTTTAATTAACCACACCGAGGTGTTGCTTTACCACCAGACGTTACCGGATGCTAGGGCTTTATTTTGTAGTCTCTAACTTTCCTGGTTGTAGTTCTGTGGTACTACCAGCAGGTGGTGCCGCCTTTGTTCGTGTTGGCTCATTGCGCCTGGTACTGATCTATCTAAACCAGGCTGAGCGCCACTTCAAGGGTACCGAGGCGTAGGAGGGCGACCATTACTGACCCATGAGCTGCAAGGGTTAGCGTTAGCCTAAACTTTGTACATTATCAACATATTTTTATTGTTTCTGTTAATTTCTAAGTTTATTTTGACAATTTCATTTTTGAAATCCCTATAAATGATTAAAAAGAAGAGCAACAGAATAATATAAATTTCAAACTTAGCCCACTGGTGACCGCGTTGGTGACCCCTGATCTAAACGCTATCAGGAAAGGTTTATTGTGTCAGGCTCAAACGGTTTTTAGTCCTTTTTCATTTAGACTATAAAGTGACTACGGCCCTTTAAATGAGAAAAATCGTTTTTTTTCCTCATAATATTAATAAAATAGCTAAGAATGTTGATTACAGTAAGAATTATATATTTATGATTTGATTTTGAGGAACAGCCCTTAAAAGATTTAAATCGTTAACTGTCCTGTCCCGTCTGCGGGACATAAATGCGGTGTCTCCAAATTTCCCGCCTCGTCATGCTATAACATGTCCGCCTTTATGGCGGTTTCATATGGCAGACTGAACGCTGCTGAAGGCTTAAAGAACAGCAGCTGAGTCCATTTATGCCATTTAAAGGTGTTTTAGGGGATTTTGATGCAAATAATTAATAGATTAAAGGTTTTTTGTTCAGATTAGTATATTTTTATAGCTCTGTACTTTTTAAAGTCTGCGTTAGCTGAAGTTGTTTTATTTTCAGTAGATATTTACAGTAGGTCAACCGTTGTCCTGTAAGTAGGGGATAATTTGGGGCGGATGTATGTATCCTTCCAGCCAGCTTAAAGGCAGTGTGCAGCAACATTTGGAGGTTGCAGGGCTGCAAGATTATTAAAAAAAAACAAAAAACTTCTGCACCATTTTTAACTCCACTGTGATTGGACCCTTCTTTTAGTCTGACATGTGCCGTTAGCCTGGTAGCATTTGATGTTTTCTTCTGTTGCTGATTGACTGACTAACTGACATGGATTCACTCTCAGACATTCTGTCTAATTTATTTCTTCAGCTGAACTTTTATTTGAACAAATGAACTGGATGACATTTTCGGAGCCACACGGAGCGGCTATTAGCCGCTTCTATTAACTGCCAGCTGCTGTGAGTAAGTGGGATTTGGGGCTTCTGGCTAAGATCAGGCGGACCTTCCTAACCTCTCAGGCTGGATAAAACGGAGCCGTCCGTCTGGACAGCTCCGAGCAGATCAGCCAAAGTCACCTTTTTATTTATTTTCTCTCCTCCCTGGCCGCTTCTGTGACCTCCTCCTTCTCCTCATTGATCCAAAGCTTTGACATGGAGGCGTCATGGTCTGCTGCCCATCGCCGGCCGGGACGACTTGGCGCTGCCTGTGAACATCTGTGACTGGAGCAGCAGGGAGCCTGAGCATTACGCTGTCCTTTTGTTTTTTATTCCTGTTCTCCTTCCATTTCTGCATTTTAGGAAACTCTGCATAAATTCTTTCCATGAATTGCAAAAAAAAAGGAAACAAAGCAAAGAAAAAACGAAGGGTTTTGGGTTCCCGGCCCTCGATGGGTCTAAAAAACAGCTGATTGGCACCGCTCTGCGGAGGCGTTTGATTGAAGTTTTTTTTTTAGCTTTCCTTGTTTTTCTCGCTCTCCTTCCTCTGTTCTAATTTTAAGTCAGAGACTAGAGTTAAAAAACATACAGGAAATCTAAAGAAGAGAATTAAAATACAGCAAAATCCTCCCCATAGTTTTTCCCCTTTATCTCCTCCTATATCAACATCAGTAGAGTTTAAATGTCTCTAGCTTATAAATTTGGTTCTATGGGAAAATCTTTGTGCAAAACATGCGATAAAATTTGACAATATAAGAAATAGACCAATACGTCTATCAGCCAATAATTTGGGTCGACATTTGAAAGAGGAAGCAGAATTAAGATGCATGTATGAATTTAATGAAGAATCAGCTAATTGGCTAACCGCTAATAGCCTTAATTAGATGTGATTTACTCCTGATGGTCCAGATTTTACTGGGAATTTTTACCGTCGCTCTGTTTAAACTGGGAATGTGAAGCCGGCCATCAACCTAACCTCCCTGTCCTTGTTACTCTCTATAGAAATCCACTATAGGTTGCAAACATCCTGAGCAGGTCTGCAGAGATCAGAGTAGAAGTGTTTACTGTACAATTTCTTCTTCATCTTTTTTGAAGCAGAGCAACATAAAAGTCAAATTTTACCTTGATCATATTTCTGTAACTCTGATATGAGACGCTAAGCAAGCAGATAGCCGCGAGTCACAAAAGCTTCTCGTTTAGCGAAAGATTTGCCCTTTTAACACCAAGAGAAGCGACTGTAGACGTTTCTGGAACTTCTCCTTCCCCCAGTCTGCTTTCAGATGCATCAACTGTTTTTAATAAAACATTTTATGCGTTTCCAAATGAAGCATAAATGTTAACATGATTCTCCTTTTGTAATAGTTTGCTTAAATTGGCAAAAATGTGGTGATATGTTTCAATACCCAATAGAAAAAAACAATTATTATAATATATTGGGATTTCTATAGCTCTGGAAAACCTCATTAGATCGTTTTTCTCTGCTGTGTGCTGCCACCTAGAGGCTGGAGGTTTAAGAGTTCTACAAAAGTAAGACTATAAAATGGGTGTTTGCCAGTAAACATTTTTTTAATTAAAGATAAGATAAAAAATAAAGTCTAATAATATGTACTAGTGTTTTGATTAATACAAAAATCATATAATAAAATGTTTCAATATTTCACAAAATCAGCTTTATTTTCCTGCTGTAATTCACGCCTTGGTTTGAAATCTAACCTCTCGCTCCGAAAAAGAAGAAAAAGGAAAAACTTTGAGAAAAAAAAAGAAGAAAAATAAGATTTGAAAAATTTATTTAAAAAACTCAAAGTTACTCTCAAAAGATATTTTGATTAAGTTTTTTTTTATTATTTTTTTTAAGTTGTTTAAAGTTCAATTTCCGGATAGCATATTTTTATTTCAAATTTCCATTTACAAAATATTGTTTTCTATCTAAAAATGTGCTTGTTACTTACAGCTATTTTTCTCCTGTTTAAAAAAAAGTAATTGAACTTTACGTAAGGCTAAATTTGTTTGTTTTTTTTCACTACACTTTGCACTGCTAACTTTATTTTTATCAAGATATTTATTTAAGTTATTCTACTTTTACTGGAGTGATTTTCTTTGGCCCCCCTGGCCCCCTCTCTAGCTTCCCCCCTGCTGGACTTTAAAGTTTTGACTTTATCAATAAAACATGGAAAATAAATTCTCACATCGTTGCAAATTCCAGAAAAAAATCAATTATATATATATATGAATAAAAACAAAAGAAAACTTTCAATCAATACTTTTCTCCTTAAAATAAGATTTAAAACATTTATTAAAAAAACTCAAAGTTACTCTCAAAGATATTTTGATTGTTTTTTTTTTTGTTTGTTTTTTTTGTTTTTGGTTTTTTTTTTAGGTTGTTTAAAGTTCAATTTCCGGATAGCATTTTTTTATTTCAAATTTCCATTTACAAAATATTGTTTTCTATCTAAAAATGTGTTTGTTACTTACAGCTATTTTTCTCCTGTTTAAAAAAAGTAATTGAACTTTACATAAGGCTAAATTGTTTTTTTTTTACTACACTTTGCACTGCTAACTTTATTTTTATCAAGATATTTATTTATGTTATTCTACTTTTACTGGAGTCTCTTGGGCCCCCTGGCCCCCTCTCTAGCTTCCCCCCCGCTGGACTTAAAAGTTTTTACTTTATCAATAAAACATGGAAAATAAATTCTCACATCGTTGCAAATTCCAGAAAAAAATCAATTATATATATATATGAATAAAAACAAAAGAAAACTTTCAATCAATACTTTTCTCCTTAAAATAAGATTTAAAACATTTATTAAAAAAACTCAAAGTTACTCTCAAAGATATTTTGATTGTTTTTTTTTTTGTTTGTTTTTTTTGTTTTTGGTTTTTTTTTTAGGTTGTTTAAAGTTCAATTTCCGGATAGCATTTTTTTATTTCAAATTTCCATTTTATATATGAATAAAATACAAAAGAAAACCTTCAAACCTTACTTTCAGGGCCTTCATGGACGAAGCCCGGCTACATGACAGGTCTGATCAGCCGGTATCACATTCGGTCCCGTAGCCTCACGGTCTTCAGGTCAAAACTTCTGCTTATGGTTCCTCGGACCCCGTTTAAAACCCCGAGGAGACCGGTCCTTTAAAGCGGTGGCAACCCGTCTTTGGAATGAACTCCCCCTGTCCCTGCGCTCTCTGGACTCGGTGGACATCTTTAAAAAGCAGCTTAAAACACACCTGTTTTCACTAGCCTTCCAAAACACATAGCCTGTTGTTTTATTCCCTTATTTTATTATAGCTTTTATTGCATTTTATCTGTTTTTACTTGTGTTGTTTTATGTTATCATGTGAAGCACTTTGTGACTTTGTCTGTGAAAAAGTGCTATACAAATAAAGTTTACTTACTTTACTTTACAATCGATACTTTTCTCCTTAAACCAAAAATACTAATTAGTTCTGCTGCTTTAAAAGTTACATAAATTAGTTATTGAAGAGACGTCTGGCAGTTTTCTATTTATAAATGATAGTAAATGTATTCCTGCAGTAGAATCAGGAAAAAACTGAATTTATTTATTTGTTTCTGTTTATTTTTGTGCGTCCTATTCTTGCAGCTCAGATTACGTTTTCTAATCTCTTTGGCTCCAAACGGTGAAACCTCAAAATAAACCGTCGTCACGTCTTTAACGATGTGGAAAGTTCGGCGTCTGATTCATCATTTTAGTTTCCCAGGGAACAAGAAAACAGAAATACCTCAAATTAAATACTAAAGTGTTATTAAAGTCATTTAGAAAGTTTTTTTTCCTCAGTACATAAATTGACCTGAAATTATTATTATTTTTTTTAAATGCTCTGATAAAAACTAAATTATATTATAGATTATATAAGGCTTGTTTATTCACATTTTAACTATGGGGGAAATTCTTAGCGCTGCAATATTAAAAGTTTAAATGAATGAAAGAAAATAATTTATTTCAAACAACTAAGTAATAATAAAAATATTAATAGATAAATCAGTTTGGAAAAATATTTCAATCAATTATGTTCCACAAAAAAAAGCAATCGGTTGCAGGTTGAGCATTAAATAAAATTTTCAGTTCCAAAAAAATGTAACTCATTTGAATATAAATAGAAGCTAATAAAATAAAAAATTTAACTTTAAATTAACTTGTCATTATAGGCAGCCTTAGATCTATAATTAATTTATTGATTCATAAATCAATAGATTAACTGTTTAATTTTAATTATAAGTTATATTTTAACATGAACAATGTTAACAACAACATAGATCAAAAAATACATGTTTAGCAACATAAAAGGAAATTATTTAAAATAACAAAAAAGAAACAAAACATTATTGAAAAAAAAGGGAGAGAAAAAACAACCTTTTAAAATATCTATAATACAAAATCAGAAAGTTGAAATATTCAGCCTATGCATCTTTTAAATCTCGCTGGCTGTTTAAGAAGTCTGGCAATTATTCCCAGGCTTTGTAGCAACGTTGTAGTTTCTCCTTTTTAGAGTGTTAAAGTGGGGCTTAAACCAAACGTTGGCAGACGGTGCTTCCATAGATTTCCATGAGATAGAGATGCAGTAATTAGCTTTTAATGAGCGCATATTTTCTACCTTTTTCTCAGCATTCGACAACCTTAAGTCTGTTGGGACAAATCCATAAATGAACAACTTAAGACAGACGGGTAATCTGGTGGAGCTAATCCCAGACACCTTTTCCCAATATTCCCTAATTTTAGGTCAGGTCTGCAGGCAGTGATAAAGTGTGGCCTCCTCTAGATCAGACTAAACGCAGAGGTCACGGTTACTGTTGTTGAAGCGGTGCAAAAGAGAGGGAGTCATAAATGTACCCATAATCCATTTATACTGTAAAAGTTTAAATCTGGTATTGATAGTTTGATTCTGTGCTGTGAGAAACACCGTTTTCATTCATCCTCAGAAATGTCCGTGTCACTAAAACACTTTTCATTTCAAGTAGGGATGCAGGATATAATCGGCCCCTATCGGTATCGGCCTTAAAACTGAATACATGGGACATCGGCCACCCCACCGATATTTAACCCGATATTTGATCAGCTTCTGAGTTTCTAAAGACTAAAAATAAAAATACTACTTCTTCTTCCTCAAAAACTTCTTTTTTACAGACTTAAAAACTCTAAAGACGAGGGAGAAAAATATTGATACATTAAAATATCCCAATATCTTCATATGCTGATATATATTGCCATTTAAAAACACCATATCAATCTCTTTTACTAATGAAATATTGCTATATGTCATCGTTATGCTACGAAATCTCCGAAAATTCACCAAATGTTGCCATATTTTTATATATGTTGATATATTGGACAGTTGTATCGATCTATTTTACTAACAAAATCTCACAAGAATTTGCAAAAAATATCACGAGAGTTTGTAACAGAACGATGAAATTTCACCAGATTTTGAAAAGTAAAATAGATCGATACCGCGCGTTTAAAAATCTATTTGATATCAGCATATGAAAATATATTGGAGTATATTATTTTTCAAAGTGTCAGAAATGGATAACAAAACTGCTATTTTCAATGACTACTTATTTTTTTTGTCCAGCTTTAACATCGGTATCGATATCGGTTATCGGCTACATGAGTTTTAAAATATCGGGATATCGGCCAAAATCCCAATAGTCGTGCATCCCTATTTTCAAAGATTCATTGGAGTTTTCCACAATTAAGCAATAAGTAACAGAAACCTGACAACGTCTGTTTAGATTATTTAGTACAGCCTCTTCCAGACTGGGCAGTGTATATATATAGAGAATATAACTTATATAATATAATAGTATTTCCTGGGTATATTTTAGCACCATGTAATTCCTTTAAGCTACACAATACCTTATAATTAACAAAGTTTCTAATGGAAATAGGAATCTAGTGCATTAAATGCTAACAAAGTGGCTAATTGGTTAAAAAATATTCATATGAGTTTTTTTCTCCGTAGTAAATAAAGTATGGAAGCCATAAATTACATAAAAAGGACCTGGATGGTTTAAAAGCCTTGTCTGTAAAGAAGGCCGTGTTTTTTTGCAGTCAGACGTCCTTCTCCTCAGAACTGTCCTCTAGTAAAACCTGATCAGATTTCATACGGCGGGAAAAGAGGTGGAAGGACAGAGAAGAGCAACAGAAAAGACATGTGGGAATAACGAAGATCCACTCGTCTGCGTCCAGGTTCTTCCCTCCATGTTAGAGTTTTATCTCTTCGGCAGCGACTCGGTGTTGATCTGTCTGCCCAGTAACTTTCAAACGTGTTTCCGTCACGCAGGATAACTCCACCCGCCCACAGCCTCCAAACAGCCTCACCAGCTTCTATTTTGGACAGCAGAGTCTGTCCGTTTTATCTGGATGTTGCTGCGGAGTGTGCAGAGCCATGGGGCTCCGCTGCTTTTATGATGTGAGGTAAAACTCATCCGGGACCAATATCCAGTTTACCAGCTCTCAGCAGTCCCAGAACCGCAACAAAAAAAAAAACTGAGCTGAGTCAGAAGTTCAGAACTCATTACAGTTTGTTCAAGGGCGACGTTTTCACCTCCTCCATCACTTTGTCACATTTCTACGGAAAGAAAACTGTTTTTTAATATACTTTTAAAGAGTTTGTTAAAAAAAAAGCCTCACATTAAGAACAAATCATCCAGAAACATAATTTAGAGTTTAGTGTAAAACTACATAAGTGATAAATTAGTTTTATTTTCTTTATTTTTTAGTTCAAATCTGAAAATTTATATTTCTTTTACCTTTTACTTTGGAGCTAACAGAGATGTTTGTTGGATATAAAGTCACAATTCTGCCTAAAAAGTTCAGCCGTATAATAAAAGGTGAAAAAAGCAGTTATATTTAAAACACACGTAAATATTTCTCCTTGCACATTTTAAACGTTCTAAATCAGGGTTCTTCAATATATATTCTATAAAATAGTGTTCTATCAAACTGCTCCTATAGTTACTCTATTACATATGGAGTAATGTAACTAAAAGTAATCCCTCCCTGGGATTATTAAAGTATTTCTGATTCCTGGTTGATGGGCAGGTGTTGTGAATGAAACGGTGCCCAGCTTGAAAGAGCTCCTGTGTGTCGCTGAATGTGAGCATTGATGCCTGAAAGACATCTTCTGCCTCCATTTATCTGTTAACTACAGTCTGTTGGATTCATCTTAAAGTAAAAATTCCAGAACAAAGTCGTAAAAATTTGAGAATAAAGTCATAAAATTACAATTAAGTACAATAATCTGATTAAACCATGTTTATCTGCGTTTTAGTTTCTTCTCTCTTTAGATTATGCACTATATACCTTAATGTTAACATGAAAGGAAAACATTAAACTTAAAAAGATTTATGTTTAAATCTAAAGCTGATAAAGTTAGCTCCTGGACGTAGCGTAGCATTCCATTTCCTGTGCAGATCAGGAACAGAGGATGAAACAGAAAAGATTTTAATGCATTTATTTTCTCAGGAAATACATTATTTTAACATTTAACACGTTATAGTTTAGTACGATTATTATTTTTGGGGAGGACAAAACTTTAATTGAGGTCTTTTTAACTAAATAAAATCGAGGATGACCCGGATGTACATCTGGATTCTCAGGACGGATCAGCAAGAGATGGGAAGTAACAGAAGTACAAATACTTCGTTACTGTACCTCAAGTAGATTTTTCTGATATTTTTACTTTACTTTACTACTTATTTTTATGGTGACTTCTTACTTCTACTCATTACATTTTTACACAAATATCTGTACTTTCTACTCCTTACATTTTAAAAAAATTGTCTCGTTACTTTAGTTTTGAATCATTTCAATGGAGTTAGCGTTATTATTTTTCCGTCATCAATACCAAATTCAATCTAATTGGATGGGAATCTACGTTGCATTTGACGCACCTTTACAAGAGATGAGATAGAATAGATTGGCAAGCGGTATTCATTGGCGACAAATCATTGCAACTTAATTGGCGGTGTATGCTAGCATAGTAGCATGGACTGACGAGATGATTGAAAATGAACACCAACGGAGATCTAGTCCTATTGGCAGACATCCATTTAAAATGTAGGCAAACGGCATGAAAAAAAAGTGGTTTCTACTTTTACTTTTTATACTTTTAAGTACATTTACAAGCCTGTACTTTGTTACTTTTACTTGAGTAAAAGCTTAATCAGTACTTCCACTTTTACCAGAGTATTTTTTAACACAAGTATCTGTACTTTTACTCAAGTACGGAAGAGTGAGTACTTTTGCCATCTCTGATGATCAGGCAGTGATAACGGCGTCCAACCGTTTGCACGGCCATCTTTTTATCTTTGCAGCATCCCTATTTGCCTCTCATCACTACGGAAACCCATTTCCCCCACTGTGATAAAAATACAAAACAAAACTTGCATCTCAGGATTAACAGATAATTCAATTCTATTCCATTTATTTCTATAGCTCCAATTCACATCATGTCATCTCAGGTCACTTTCCAGTTCACCAGATCATCCAGTCAGATTGATTCAAAGTTTTCTATCTAAGGAAAACCAGCTGATTGCATCGACTCATTGACTCTTCAGCAATCCCTCACACTAAGCATGCATGAAAATGCAGCGACAGTGGAGAGGAAAAACTCCTTTGAACAGGAAGAAACCTCCCAGCAGAACCAGGCTCAGTGTGTGCGGCCATCTGCTGAGGCCGACTGGGGTTCGGGGGAGACAGAAGCAGACGTAGAAAAGAAGCATAGATACAAAAGGCAACTGTCAACCAGCTCCACAGGCGGCCCCGTCCAGGAAACACACAGCCAGGCAGACAAGCTCCGAGCCAGCTCCCATGTCAGAGGATGAAGAGCACATCCAGTTAGTCACAGTCAGAGAAACAGGACTACACTGGAAAACAGGCCAAGCTCCAACATCTAGAAACAAAGGTGTTGATGGCAGCAGCACATCTCACAGTATCTCACATTATAATATCTTATAATGTGAGATACTGTTTCATAATGATTATAACAATGAGATAATATCTAATGAGATGGTATTTCATCATTTTAAGATAACTAAGTAATAATTATTATCTCTTTACTAAGAAATACCATTTCATTACTTTATATTAAGTAAGTAAGTCATGTTTATTTATACAGCACCTTTCACAGAAATAGAGGTCAGAAATTTACAAAATTACAAAACAAATAAAATACATTTACATGATCATAAAACAGCCCTTAATCTACTAGAATTAAAAGGCTTTTTTAAACAAATAGGATTTCAGTCACTCTTAAAAACATCAACAGAATATATGAAAGCAATAACTATGAGAAAGCTGTTAGTTATTTATTTTAAGTGGCAGAAATGGGCTTCCATAGATCACTGCATATAGATTGTGACAAATGGACAAACTGAAATGAATTGTTTTTTTTACATTACTGCCCTGAAAAACGTCCCAGTAGCTCTAAAGCATAGAAAGTATTTCCTGTGCAGAGTTTTCTTTGCTGTTCTTCTCCTCGTCCGGCTCGCTCTGCATCCCGGGGCCATTTAACCCAGAGACCTGATAGCTGCAGACTGTGGCTTTCAATCCGACCGCGGGCCCCCACTTATCTGTCAAATAAGCTGTTTTAATTGCATACACACAGAGCCCTATCAGGCCATGTGGCGAGCTCAGAGATAAGGGTTACACAGAGTCAGGCGTCGGTAACAGGATAAGAGCACCGCAGAAAAACAGAGCTGCCGGGTCCCTGGAGGACGACAGGCCAGGAAGTATCTATAGCCGTCCTTTTGGGCTCAAACTCAGCGAGCCGTTTCTCCGTCTTACCGAGGCTCAGGAGACGGTGGCTTTAACTGAAATAAAAGCAGGTTTTTAAACTCCTGATGACGGGAGCTGACTTTAGAAAACAACCTTGACAATCAGAGCGTTTCTATGCATATGCAGTTTGATTTAATTCAGAATTTAAAACAGTGAAGTGGTCAGGACCTTGTGGTGCTGAAATCAGAGCAAACATGAACAACAGACCAAGGACGGGACACGCCGGGAATGGCGACGCTTCAAATTATTAGCATCCAATCAGACCTGAAAACAACGTCTGACGTTTGTCTGACATTTCTCCATTTCTCCTACGCAGCCTTGAAAATACGGAATTCCATTTTTTTTTGGTTTCTTTTTTTTAAATGTTTTTGTTCAGAAGAAAAAAAGGAAACGAATGTCTGAAGGTTTTATAAACACTGCAGGAGTGTTTTGTCATCAATTTATAACAAGTTCTGCCGATTGGGATTCTGTGCAGAACAAAAGAAACAAACCAACCTGTTGCAGCCTCTTTTTTTAAAAGATGTTCTTATTAAACATCTCAACCTCCCGTTCTGGGAAGATTTGGACTGCTGATGCTACGGCGTGTATTGCTTTGACCCGCGCGGCCCTGCATGAAGAGCGAGTCAACACTGTAGCTGGGTAAATGTCAGCAACACTGGGCTTTTAATGAGAGCAGAGACTAAGCAGAGGGCTGACACCATCATAGGCTCTGTGCTCACAGGCTCATTTACATGATAGCAGGCGACAGCCGGAGGGGCGACGGCGAGCGGGAGAGAGCCGGAAAAAACGAGACAGCAGGAAATAAAACATGTTGGTTTTAGGATGGCAATATTTTCCCAGAAGCATAAATAAGCTCATGATTTGCCCGAAAGCTCAGAACTCGGCTGGGATTTAAATAAATAAAATAAAAAAGCTGCATCAAAAGAGCAGTTTTCTAACTAGTTGCTTTATAATTGCAGGTATTAGAAGAGCCAACAATATGGGGGCCAACCTCGGAAGGGCACAGTTGCCATAGTAACCAATTTGACCACATTAAAAGTATGTCTGAAAATGCTGTGCAACAAGATTAGAAGATGTTTGCTGCAGGTGAACAGAGATTAGGTCAAACATCTGCAACATCTGGATTTCCTACTGTAAATATGAAATATTTAAATTCCTATAGCTCCAATTCACATCATGTCATCTGAGGTCACTTTCTAGAGACGATTCAACTAGATCATCCACTCAGATCGGCTCAAAGTTTTCTATCTGAGGAAAACCAGCTGATAGCATCGAGGCATTGACTTGGAAACAAATTCCAGTGGATTGTTTTTAACTTTTTAGGAATGACCTGGATGACTGAGGATCTTCACCTGCTGAAATACACTCACCGGCCACTTTATTAGGTAAATTTCCATGCTAGTAACGGGTTTGGACCCCTTTTGCCTTCAGAACTGCCTCAATTCTTGGTGGCATAGATTCAACAAGGTGCTGGAAGCATTCCTTCGGGAGTTTGGTCCATATTGACATGATGGCATCACACAGTTGCCGCAGATTTGTCGGCTGCACATCCATGATGCGCGAATCTCCCGTTCCACCACATCCCAAAGATGCTCTATTGGATTGAGATCTGGTGACTGTGGAGGCCATTTGAGTACAGTGAACTCATTGTCATGTTCAAGAAACCAGTCTGAGATGATTCCAGCTTTATGACATGGCGCATTATCCTGCTGAACAGTAGCCATCAGAAGTTGGGTACATTGTGGTCATTAAGGGATGGACATGGTCAAGCAACAATACTCAGGTAGGCTGCGAAAGTTGCAACGATGCTCAATTGGTACCAAGGGGCCCAAAGAGTGCCAAGAAAATATTCCCCACACCATGACACCACCACCACCAGCCTGAACCGTTGATACAAGGCAGGATGGATCCATGCTTTCATGTTGTAGACGCTGTAAATTCTGACCCTACCATCCGAGATCGTCGCAGCAGCAGAAATCCAGACTCATCAGACCAGGCAACGCTTTTCCAATCTTCTATTGTCCAATTTCCATGAGCTTGTGCAAATTGTAGCCTCAGTTTCCTGTTCTTAGCTGAAAGGAGTGGCACCCGGTGTGGTCTTCTGCTGCTGTAGCCCCATCTGCCTCAAAGTTCGACGTACTGTGCATTCAGAGATGCTCTTCTGCCCACCTTGGTTGTAACGGGTGGTTATTTGAGTCACTGTTGCCCTTCTATCAGCTCCAACCAGTCTGGCCATTCTCCTCTGACCTCTGGCATCAACAAGGCATTTCCGCCCACAGAACTGCCGCTCACTGGATGTTTTTTCTTTTTCGGACCATTCTCTGTAAACCCTAGAGATGGTTGTAGCGTGAAAATCCCAGTAGATCAGCAGTTTCTGAAATACTCAGACCAGCCCTTCTGGCACCAACAATCATGCCACGTTCAAAGTCACTCAAATCACCTTTCTTCCCCATACTGATGCTCGCTTTGAACTGCAGGAGATTGTCTTGACCATGTCTACATGCCTAAATGCACTGAGTTGCCGCCATGTGATTGGCTGCTTAGAAATTAAGTGTTAACGAGCAGTTGGACAGGTGTACCTAATAAAAGTGGCGGTGAGTGTATATCCCCCATTATGTGCTAATATTGCCTTTTATGCTCCGATTCTCCCCTTTAAACATCGACGGTTCGTCTTTAAGCTTTAATTCTCAGCTGGTTGTCGCTTTCTTTACACATTTGAATTGTCTGGCTGCTGTTTTGATATCATTTCAATATTTATCTACATTCTTCTTTCCTCTTGGTGTCTCCTTTTCAATGTTCCTCCTTCAGAAAAAAAACTCCCTGCATGACAGTTCCACCTCCGTGCATCACAGCTGGGATGTGGGAACAATCATTAACACTCTTATGTGTTAGTTTTAACAGACAACATGTCTCTAAAAATAAAGGATTTCTCCTTGTTTGCATCTGAAAAAAACATTTAGATTTTTTTATATGGAGTAATTCCTGAGTGAATCTTCATCCTTTCCATCCTGGATTATATTTTATTAGATTTAGTCTTCATTTTTAGAAGGTTTCTTTCTTTTTCTGTGGTTAATACTCACCTTTAGCACCGAATCCTCTTCAAAGTAATAAACTTTGTCTCTATTCCTTGATAAAAACCAACAAGACACTCACATCATCATCATCATCTATATAAAGCTTGAAGCATAATAATCTTAATTTTTTGTATTTTTTAAATTTCAATCTGAAAAACTCACATGGAAAGAAAAAGACAATTAGAAGAATTTAATTGACATAATAACTTTAGTCTTTGGCGCTCAGACCTCGGCAGGGAAACATTAGAGCTGAATTTTTAAAGATATGAATGAACAGAAGAGTATTAAGAACAGGGCTGTAGCACTTGGTGGTGGTGAGTGGAGGATAGATGGAGTAAGGTCAGTCCTGTCACCAGCCGGAGCTTCACTGGTTGGAGAGACGGTCTGCTTGCTGTGAGCTTTTATGTAGGAGATCCAGTGGACTGCGTGAGCTGATACTAGAGCTTCACTCAGGGACCTGGAACATGGAAGTCCAGCTTGAGATAACACAGGTTGAAGAACCTGTCCATGATGAGAAGCCAGCATACAGTGGAGAGGAAAGAACTTCCCTGTTAGGGAAGAAACACTCTGGCAGAAACAGGCTTTCAACATGGCGGCGCTTCTTCTGGACCGGTTGAGATGAGACGGGGAAAACCCAGTAAGGGTCAGGAGGGAATGAACGCTCTGATGAAGCTTTAGCTACAATGGTGGAGGAGGGGCTGGAGGGAAGGGAGGTGGGGTGGATCATAAATAAGAGAGCATCCACTGCCTGTTTACTAGGAGTAGACGAGTTGAGGATCAGAGAGGCCATTTAAGATGAGCTTGGGATGCTGATTGGCTTTCGTAGTGTCGCAGGTGGATGAAGGCGAGCAATCAGCCTATTCAGTTTAACTTCTGCCTAGGCTCCATTTTAAAGTTGTAGGGCAATCATATTTGAAGTTTAAACATGTATATATAAATGTATATTCTTTATCAGACCATATGTGTCCCAAATTTAGAAAATTACTATTTTAAAAGAAAAAATCCTGTCTCAAAATCTACCTGTGTTTTCCGTTATCTTCACTGCGAGCCAGTTAGTTCCTAAGTGTAGCCCTGAACACCTAATTAAATGGTAATCATCATATATAAGCGGTCATCTGTCAATCAAATGTTTTCCGGTCATAGCATCTTGATTCATGTGTACGCAGCTAATATGCATAGCGGTTGAAATCAGAATCCTTTCCTTTTCCCATTGAGAGGTTCGTCCCAGCGAGGTGTTCACGAGGGATGGGCGTCTGTGTGGCTTAGGCGAGAAGTAGAGCTAACAAGAACGCCTGCGAGCTGCGTTGCGTTGCGAGGCAAGGGCTCCAAACATGTACAGCTGGAAGCCTTCTACACAAAACCTAACCAAGCTTCTGCCGCCCTGGCGTCCTCTTCCACAACATCTTAGGTCACACAGCTTTCCTCCTCTAAATAAAAATGGATGACGGAGACTCATCCCGCGACCTCCGACACTAAACTCTCCTCCTCTTGCATGTTTCCTCTGTCCATAAGCGTTCCTTGACAGCGTCGTTTCTAAGTCACCAATTTGAGTGCTGCTTACTTGGTCGCAATGGAATCTCCCATTGGGAACCTGCTAACACTAAGATGCTAACTGGTTAGCAAAGATGCTTCCGACAAACCCGACCACAATCAGACTTGCTTAGCAGAACCTTCAGCCACAAAAAATCCACGGCTCCCTTGATAATCGTCCAATCCACATTCACTTTTTCACGCTTCGTCACAAAGAGTCGAGGCACCACTCGAGGAGGAATTCAGAAATGTAGCGATTTGGAACGGCTTACGGCTTCCCTCTGACTTTAAAGAAACTAATATTGTCGCATGATTTTCTTAAAAGAGATCACTGACCGAAAATGCAGTAAACCACTCAGAGAACCAGGGGGTAAAATTTTGAACAGATTTATTGAGTGAAACCAACGCAGGGTTGGATTCAGGAAACACTAGTGAACTGGTGAACGAGGAACTGGAAGAGGGAAGGGAAGTATCAGTGGTTGATTCAGGATCCTATGGGAACTTTGAGCGACGACTTCAGGAACAGAGAAAATGGGACTCACAACCAATGGAGAAAACTTTCCTCGCAGAATCCAGTCGGGTGTGGGTTTTTCCAGCGGTTGAGATTCAAATTGGAGAGTATAGAGCTTCAAAGCTAGACGCCAGAGAGGGCGATTGCCCGGACACTGTGTTTCAGAATCCAGGAGGACTTGAACTTGTGGAGGTTAATCCCTTGCTTTCAGTGTGAGACTCAAACAATCCTTCCAGGGGGAGAAGGCCAGAGCACTTGTCCAGCTTGAGAGGAAGGCTTCCTGCCAGAACGAGGCAAAATACACAAAAATAGGTTAAGCTTAGCGAAAAACAAAGACTAAGACTAAGTTAGACTCTATTTTCAAAACTCAGCTTGGCGGCTAAAGTACCCAAAAACTGTAGCAAGGCTTACTCTGGCGCCGAGGTAGTGACAGTCCGCGGCTCCATATAATCTCTCAGTGATCCTGAGTCAACCAGCCACCAGGCGCGCCACCTGGTGGTGGAGGGTGGAGGGAGACACACAAAACACAACCCACACAAACTGGATTCCTAACTTGCAAATATGAAGTTATCTTAAAAATATCTTTCAATATTTAGCCAAATTAGAATAGATGGTGGCAGGCTTGGACTGGGAACGATTTTCATCACTGGCATTTTTTTAACTACACCGGTCCACTTATGGACCCCTGGAATAAAAAAATAAAATAGAAGCAGAGTCCCACACATGCGCCCGCTATCACAGATTACCAGTCTGAGCCTGGATGGTGGTAATCTTTATGTAAAATGGGAGAATTTCAGTCTGATTCAATGTTTGGAGAATAAGAAAGTCTGTAACATTTTTTCTAGATGTCTGTAAGGAGCAGCTTTTTTCCCATGTTGGTCTCAAAGGTAAATTTGGTTTCCGTTCATTTAATTTTCTTCTACACCAAATGAAAAGTATTGAGCAGCGTGTTTAATCTGCTTTGCCGCATAGTGTAAAATTTAACGCCTGGTGTTAGAATGTCTCCTGTGTCTGTGATCTGGCGTTCTTACATCAGCTGCCTTTTCTTGTAATCTGAAAAGAATAAACTGAATTTGTGATGAGAGAATGGGCAGCGGAGGCGGCGATGAATAAACGCTACATCACGTCCCCTGCCTGCATAGATCCCTATCCGCTCTGGCTGAATGTCAGGCTGCTATGCTATGCATGGGGGGAGGAAAAGTAAAAGTAAAACACGGAGACCTGGATGCTGCCAGAAACGAGGAACGCCAAACCTCGAGACTGCAGAGTCCGCAGAGCGCTGGCCTCCAGGCGCCGGATCTGCTGATGAACAGGCCAGATGTTCCAGGTGCCTCTTCAGATATGCTGCAGCTACTGAGGAGGATTTCTAATGTTTTATTTCAATCTGAGTAGCAATAAAAATCTGCAATTAAAATAAATCCCCGTAGAAACCGTTCATCCCATATCAATCAGATGATGGTGATAAGAGGCTGCAGACTGCAGGCTTTCACTCTGTTCCTGCTGAACGTTGCATTTTCCTTCTAATCATTTGGAACAATTTACACTTTTAAATGGATCCTTTGGCTTTATTTTCTAAGGTTTCACCACAGTTTAAAAAGAGTAAAATAACGCTAATACTTCATAGTTTGTATGAGACCATCAATAAGAATAATGAAATTAGAATAAGGCAGAAAAATAACTACTTACATAAAATACATAAAAGCAGTAAAAAAAATTAGAGATGCTGTAATCTGGAATTTTTGGGCCCAGTTCTGATCTTTGGATAATTAAGAACTAAAACCTGAAAATGACGTAAAAGTGTTTTTATTTCTAGTGTTATTTTAAATGAATTAGATATAGACTGCTTTCCCCCCAACAAGCATATGAGACCAACTACGGAAGCCCCGGAGCGACAATCTACTCACTCTTGTAAAATCAGCTAAAATAAAAGCTGAAACACTTGAATTAAAGAATAGTACACCCAAAACATGATTAGCCTTCATTTCTACTCACCTCCATGCTGAACAACACTCTGGAGTACTTTTTGATATCTCAAGTAAATGCATCTGGAGATCTGGGAGGCTTCTTGCTGTCTGCTGACATTCAAATAATGGAGGTCTATGGTGCCCGGAGGCAGAAAGGTCCATAAAAGAGTCCACAAAAAAACGATGTCCAATATTCCTCCCATACTGCTAAGTCCAATGTATTCCCAAGTGTCCTGAGTGGGTAGCGTCCATAATTTTCGAAGCGAAGTCATTTAGAATGTTTTTAGAGCATAAACAGTAGTGTATAGGATTTCCTAAAAGCGGCGCCTGCGAGTTCACGGAAACATGACAGACCAAACCAGATGAAAGTGCGCATTCAGCTGCGGCAAAGAACTCATGCTCTTCCTCAACACTGAAGTCCTCAGACATTTTTCTTTTCGTTGTTTCTTTTTCTTTGCACAGGTAAGCAGCACATTTCTTCTTCTCGCAGCTTGCATTATCGGCAGAGCAGATGCTGAATGCGCACTTTCATCTGGTTTGGTTTGCAGCGGTTTCCGTGAGACTCGTCGCAGGATGCGCCAGCTTTCAGGAAATCTATACACTACTGTTTATGCTCTAAATTCTAAATGACTTCAAGTTTCGGTAAATTCTGGATGCTACCACTCAGAACACTTGGAATACATTGGACGAGAGCAGTATGGAGGAATATTGACACGTTTTTGTGGACTTTATGGACCTTTCTGCCTCGGCCTATAGACCTCCATTATTTGAATGTCAGCAGACAGCAGAAGCCTCCCAGATCTCCAGATGCATTTGAGATATCAAAAAGTACTCCAGAGTGTTGTTCAGCATGGGGGTTGGTAGAAAATGAAGGCTAATCATGTTTTGGGTGTACTATTCCTTTAAATATCTTTTGTTGTGTTTTACTGTTACTCAACAGTAGTACTTGAGTAAAAGTATTGATACTTATTGTCAAATCTTAATCAACTATAAATGAGAGTTTCTCATTCAAACATCTACTTAAAGTGTTGAAGTGCTCATATTTGAAAATTAAAATATATATATATAAAAAACAAATTTAATTATTTATATCGGTATATTTTTGTCTAATTTTCAGATTAATTTTAACCCTTTAAAGCCTGGAGCAAGAAGTAATACAGGAAATTCTATATTGTTTTATTAGTGTTGTGATTTAACTTTTTGACCAATTAAATAAATAACATACATTTTGAATAAGTAAATTTACATTATTTACTTGCATCAATTTGATACATCAGGCATTTCTATATATTACGCATTTTATTGTTCACTACCCATGTCTCAATGTGTAAGTAAAGTTTGCAATATGAGAAAAATCACACTGATGATGCAGATGTGTCAAAAACTCTTTAAAGGGTTAAAGAACCTGTAACTTTCAACCACCTGATGTATTGATGCATAGAACCGCCTGCTATAGATTCTACACCACCTGGAAAGAACTGCAGCATAGAAAAAAAACGTAAGGACAGCTTTTAAAATTATTATTTCTTATACAAAACAAACCAAAAGGAAAACAGTCTTGATTCTACTCATAGTTTCTCAATAGAATAGAGGTTAAAGGTTGAATCTATAACTCTGATCTGAGACTCATCCCACTGAACATCTGACTCCTTAATATAATTATAAACTACTAATAATATATCTGAGTTATATATTGAGTATAAGATGCTTAAAAAGTACTTTAGTGCAGTAATCAAGTGAGTTTACTTTGTTACTTTCCAGCACTGTCCAAGAGAAGCATCAGTTAAAAAACCTGAAATAGGACAAATAAAGGTCTAAAATGTAAATATGATAATAAATTAAAACAAAAAAAGTCTGTTTCTTTAAGAGACTTTGGACTGAGCCAAGATATTGAAGTACAAAAATACATAAAGAGCAAAAAATAAATAAAATCATCAGAAGAGAGTCAGTAGGATCAGTGGACGGCACCCAGCCATTTTAGCCGCAGCTTAAAGGCCCACCTGCTTCCTGCCGGAGTAACGGTTTGCTTTTTGTGGCGATGACTCTACGCTGGCTGAGCATCGTTCCACAGCGTGACTGCAGTTCATACTTGATGCCAACCAAAACGAGCAAAGAGCCAATTAAACTGTCAAGCTCGGTGTGCTGACAGCTAATTACAAAACTCAGCATGAAGACTTTTGCCGCATGCGTTTAATTCTCTTCAGACAGAACACCTCAAGGTGACGAGTCGCTGCTTTCAGGCTCAGATTTAGAGTTTCAAACCTTTCAAAAGTCTAGATGCTCTGACTCCTCCCTCAGTCACTTCAGTTTATTTATAAAAAAACACTTTACAAAGTTAACTTAATCAGATTATCCAGTCAGATTGGTTTAAAGTTTATAATCTAAGGAAACCTAGAAATGTAGGACAGATAAACACTCCTGGAAATATTGCAAACTGTCTAGTGGTTATTTCTTTCCCTTTGATAATGCTTTTCAGAAATCAACACATCAATGAAATTCTTCACTTTAAAAGATCAATCTCATTGGTCACTTTTTAACATCACAATGTGTTGAATAAACACAAATAACTTTCATGAATATTTCTTCCTATTCAGCTACTCAAGCATCCTCTTTAAATCCCTCAAAATCAAACTATATAGCAGTAGCCAATCAAAATGTCCCCATTTTCTTTGGCTGCTCCCCTACAATTCCTTTTTAAACATCAATTTTTGTACTAAAATATTCTTTCTGTTATGATTTGTGGACATTAAAGGCTGATTTATACTGTGAAACCAGGTCCTCTGCGTAGGTGTCGTAGTGAACAAAACGCCATCCCCGCCCCTCCACAGACGCTCCGTTGCTCCTCTCCCAAATTCTAGCTGACTGCAGACAGGAGGCCGACTTTTTTTTCTTTTAATGACCAAAATTGCGGAAACAACTCGTGAAGTTGGAGCAGCTAGAAGAGCGAGGTGCGCGGGACCGCTGGGACCCTTTTCCCATCTGGATCATCCAGCTCTTTTGCAGGCCCTCCATGTGTCCCTCCGTCGAGTAGCACAAACTTCGCCCCGCTTCCTCACCCACCTCTGCACGTATCTAGACCCACAGCGTGTAGCTCAGACCACGCTTCAATAATAGGCATAAATCAAAATAATCTGCATCAAGCTCACTCTGCGACACACTGCTGCAGGGAGGATAACCAGGCCTTAATGCTTGCTGCGTTCACACCAGAAGCAGCAGGCGCGACACAGAAGCAGCGCGTTTACATGCAAAGTCAATGGTTGACGTAGCGTTAAGGTGCAGCAAAAGGTCCCGCATAGCGTTTTGAGCAACTGAAACAGCGGCGTCGGGAGCGTTTAAAAGCGTTCAGAAGCTGATCTGGGGAGAAAGCACAGCGTGAAGACGAACACATAAGCTGATGACACAGGCGCTGTGATCACTCCTCTGAAACAGTTTATTGGCGCCTAAATTAACTTAAAAATGCAGAAATCTGCGGCAGAATATGTTAGCTTTATTATCCTGCTGCCTGCAGTCTGGATTATTTAAGATGAAAAACACCTACCAGCAGCTGCAGTTGAACCGCGAGGAGGAGAGGCAACCGGGCCAGAGGCTGCTGTTGAATGGGATTCCCTACTGTGCGGCACACGCCCGGTATGTGAGGTCTGGCCGGCTCTGACAGAAATAATATTGGAAGGCAGAATCAGTATCTGGATGAACTGACTGCACTGATTACACGTTTTCAGGTGGATTTCTGACTTAAAAGCTTATATTAAGAACTACTTTTATTCCCACTGATCACAGCAAATATAGCTGCAAGGCAGAGATAGTGAAGATCCGCCAACGGGCGTCAGACACACTTTTGCACCGTAGCTGGAAGTTCTGCTGGTTTTTGACTGAGAATGGCTGCTACTGTAAATGAGACTTTACCAGATTCTTATGTAGTAATTTATTGATATGCTGCATAATGTCGTCCTTTTTGCTGCTATAGATCCACCCTACATGGATCCCTTTAAAGGCTCAGTGTTTTATTATGAATTAGTATAAAATGATACTATAAAAATACTGAAATATCCAACTCATTATAAGATTTAACTTTAAAAAATATGTTTAAAAACTATTTTTGAAAAACACGACATAAATTATAAAATGTAATTTGAGGCGAGAAATGATTGAAATCAACCCCTCATTTAATTTTGAGGTAAATTGGCTCCATATTACAGGAGCAGATGGCGAGCTCAGCATTTGACATTTTAAACAAGGATAAACTTTTTTAGATATTTAGTTTGGAGAATGATAAGGATTTAAAAAAATAGTCTCCAATGATTTCAAACGTTTCACCATCAGGAAAATAGTCTTGAAGCAGAGATCATTTAAAATAACCAATACTTTAAAGTCCAGAAAGTTCATCTTGGAACAAACTGAGAGGTGCCCAAATAATCTCCAACAACAATGTCACCATCAGGCCTACATCCACAATATTTCTATTATTGCTATAAAAATGTGTTTCTGTGTAATTAGCAGAAATACAGTCACTAATTTATCTCTCATATCTGGTGAACAGGAGCGTCAGGAGAACCAGAAAACTGAGAGAAAGATCAAATCATCTGGAATCATCCCAAACAAATGGATTCAGTCTCCAAGGACGGATTTCACTTTGATCAAATATATGGGGAGAATTTTGTTCCATTATTGTTGGAAGCACAGATCATATTCTTTTCACCTCTGGGGGCAGGCTTTCCTTTGAGGTCAGAGATCTAGGACACATTTCTATTGGTTTAAAGCGATTAGTTGGTATTGTGCTTTAAGTGAAGAGATTGTGTTAAAAAAACAAAAAAAAACAAAACAATATTAATCTTAAAATTAGAGAAAAATAGGAGAAAAAAATCTGAGGAAACTGCAATTTTACTAAAATTTTTTGATCGTGCAGTTTTTCAGTTTAATTCCTGGTTTGCATTCTTGTGTTTATTTATATATATATATATATATATATTTTATTAGCAATTTTTGCAACAATAACGGAACAAAATTACCTTCAGTTGAATTTCATGCTTAGTTGGAAATACCTTTTGCTTATTTATAATTCAGCTTAAGTTATTTTTATAGCACCAATTCACATCACCAGTCACTGAAAGGAGCTTCACAGAGATGATTCAACCAGATCATCCAGTTAGATTGGTTCAAAGTTTCTATCTAAAGAAAACCATCTAACTGCATCGACTCATTGACTTTACAGGATTCACTCCTCCTAAAGACAGTAGATATTTGCATTTCTTTGTTGACTCTACAGCAAACAGTCACACTGAGCATGCTTCAGTGACAGTGGAGAGAAAAACTCCTTTTAAACAGGAAGAAAATATCTGCTGAGGCTGTTTCTGGCCATCGACTGGGTTCAAGGAGACAGAAGCAGACAGAAAAAGAAGCAGAGTTACAAGAATAACATAGAAAACTGATCTATAAATACTAAGGAAACGTTGCATATTAAGCATATTAAGAGGTCAATTAAGCAAGAAGCCCCGTTAAGACAACAGCAGTCCTCTACTCTATAAGTAGCTCTGCCATGTTTACATCATCAGGAGCCGTTCAGATTCAATATGCATCTAATTACCAGATAAAATAGAGCATAAAGCATGAAAATGAAATATGTCACAATCAGGAAGTCTTAATATCTTAGTGGCTTCATCTACATAACAAATAACTGCAGAATGGAAGGAAAAAGATAGAATGAAGCTGAGGAAAAGGGGTCCCTATCTCCTCCAGCAGTCTAAGCCTATAGCAGCAGAACTATAGAGATAGATCAGGATAACCTGAGCCACTCTAACTAGAAGCTTTATCCAAAAGAGGGAAAGTTTAAGCCCTAGCCTTAAAAGTAGACAGGGATGCGAATTCTCATCAGTGGACTAAAACTGGTAGTTAGGTTCCGCACACAGTGGCCGGCTGGTGAAAAATATTTTTGGTGGGGCTGATTATAGCTAGTGTGTATGTCTCCAACTAATCGAATAAGAATTCAAAATAAACAATTGGACAATACATACAATTTAACATGAACATAATTGATTTAATTTACTATATAATAACAGTAACGGAGAGTGATGATTTGGGTCACTGTGGCGGGGTTCTTTGACCTCTCAAGAATCCAGGCTCAGTCCCGGGGTTACCGGTGTTGCTGATTTAGTGAGCTCAAAAACTCAAAACAGGGTGCAAAAGAAACTAAACATATACAAGATACTCTGGGCCTCAGCCTCCCTCCAGTTACCAGCAATGTAACAAAGAAACAGAAAACAAAATGGCCGCTCTTCTTCCCACAGCCCACCTCATTAAATAGTTTAAACCCCTCCCCTCAGGCTCTCTTATTTCTGATTTCTTCTCATTAATCAGTTTGTCCATATATTACCTCCACAAACAATTGATATACAAAACAAATAATTTTACAACTTAATTCTTTTACACAGATTCATTGACTTATTCAATTACACCAAACTGGGTTTGAACCCAGCAAAGACGCAACCAGACTGAAGATGACAAGTTCCCATAGCATAAACACGCGTACGCACCCACACACCCCACACACCCCACACACATACACCCACACACACACACACGGCTTACCCACTGAAATATTAAGTGTGCACCCTCAATACGCCAGCAGGTAACCAGGAACAGCTTGTGTGTTTTAAGTTAATGGAGCTACTGGTCTCAGCTGCGAGTGTATTGGTCCTCACAAACAGCATTATAACAGGAATGTGTGTGGCGCGCACTTAAAGTTAGAGAGGTTGTTTTAAGCGACGAGGTGGATTAGATCACAGTCACAATAACCATGAAATGAAATGTTCATATCCTACAACAGGGATGTTCTTCCGGCAAGCGGGTAGATAAATAAGGATCTCACGAATTTGGTGGAAGCTGCATCTCGTTCGTTACATTCGCCATCTTCCCTCTAATTGTCTGCACCTGCGCTTGAGGTGCAGAAGCCTGTTCAAAAGCGCAGTATTTTCAGCGCCCAAGACCATAAAGTTCGTGAGGCAGCTGATTGGCCATTAAATTCACTAGCAATAGTACATGATTGACAGATTCTCTGCAAATGTGGGTCAGTCTGATCACAGCCCCCAGAACAGAGATGGTAGGAGTCTGTCTGTGGAAATCCACAAATTAATGACAGTAGATAGGAAATGTAGTTTATATAATTTGTTTTGCTTATAGTTACACAGTCTAGAGAGTAAAACTGACATTTATGAGTTAATTTCTAAAAAATATATTTTACGTTTCTCTCTTCTTATCAGGGAGAGCGGTGCCCCAGCTTCCACCTATGGGCCAGCCGCCACTGGTTCCACAGGAGAGAGCCTGAGGAACTAAAAGATCTGCCTCCCATTCTACTTTTAGAAATTCTAGGAACCACTAGTAAACCTGCAGATTGAGCTGAAGTGCTCTGTTAGGAACATAAGGAACAATCAGATCTCTGATATCAGATGGAACTTGGCCATTTAAGGCTTTATATGTGAGAAGGAGGATTTTAAATTCTATTCTGGATTTAACAGGAAGCCAATGAAGAAGAAGCCAGGATAGGAGAGATATGGGCTCTGTTCGAAAACCTAGGGCCGCATCCTTAGAAGGCCAGATCCCGAGAAGGTAACGATTAGGTACATAGCAGCGTTCTATTTATAATAAAAATTAAATAAACAGTTTTGAAAACTTCGGGTTTTCATTCTTTTCCTGCTTTGTTTGTCAACTGTCCCGGTTGCTAAGCAACAGAGCTTATGGCGGTAAAACCCGCCGAAGCGTAGATCTGTTGGAATTCACAGTCAAAAACTCTTCCGGTCTCCTTATTTTCAAGGACTTGGAAGGATCCAGTCTAGGTAGACCGATCTCTTGGAGGATGCAGCCCAGGTTTTCGGGAACAGAGCCTTGATCTCTGTTTTTCATTTTCATCAGAACTCTGGCTGCAGCATTTTGGATCAACTGAAGGCTTTTAACTACAGTTTGTGGAATTACAGTACAGTTAACTTTAACTATGCTCAGAGATGAACACTAATATTTATGCTTGACTTTTAGGAGAGTTAGAAGAGTTCCCTCTATATTGAAACCATAACTTTCTTTGCTACCAATCCAGCCTGGTTTATCTACAGGAGATGAAGGCAGGTTTGGAAAAATAATCCAGATACTACATTAAATTTGACAGGAATCTATCTAGAAGGATTTCTGTTTGCTTTATCTCAGCAGCAAACAGCCATTTATTCACAGCTTACTCATCTTATACAAGAAATAAAGCTTACCATGAATATATATTTGCTGTCTGTGCTCACAAGGCTGCTGGCATGCAGAGTGCAATCATTTACCTGTCCCACCAGCATGTCAGCAGTTCAGAGAACGACGGGCCCTTTAATGCTGGCATTTGAGGAGATTTCAGTCACCGCTTCACCAAATGGGAAGAGTCATGCTGCTGTGGAGGCTTTTAAAAGGGAACTTCTGACTGATAGTAATGAGCTGCAGGCAGACAGCAACACTGTGGTTTTATTCGGCACGGGGCCCAATTATCCACCTGTCGAAGGCGGCGGCGGCGCTACAGAATTGGGCTTTCAGACATCATGCTTTTTGTCTCACCCTTCTGCTATATATTTTCATCCCTCCTATAATGAGAAAGGGTTTGGCGTTGGAACAAATGCACCCAATGGTCCACAGTGTTTAAAATAGGCGCTTTGTATTAGATTCGCTGTTTTTGAATTAGCCTTTTTTTTCACCTCGCATTTTCAAAATCATAACAGCCGACAAACTGAATCTAGATAAGCCATTTTTTCTTAAAATAAATGCATTTATTCTTGGATTGAGGAGGTAAAGGAGACATTTTGCCAATGGAACAAGACAATTTACACCTAAAATTAAAAAACACAATTGCATTGTCTTATTTCAAGTGCATATTATCTAAAAATCTTATTTTAAGAGTAAAAGTGCTCATTCCGTTGGCAAACCATCTCATTTACCTGCTCTGATTAAGGGTAAATACACTTAATTTAAGACATTTTTTACTCATTTTTATATCGTTTTTGCAAAACTTTTATCTTATCATAGATGTAATGATGCTCCTGCTTACACTAAATATCACTGATGGTGAAACAGAATCACAGATAAAATCAAAATCTACTTTCTAAAGACAGATTAGAAAGATAAGAAAATAAAAATATGGTTAAAAAGATAAAAATGACCTCATCTGATAAAAAAGTTATAAATCTTTTAGGGATGCACGATATTGGGATTTTGGCCGATATCCGATATGCCGATATTTTTAAAACTCATGTAGCCCGATAACGATGCTCGATACCGATGTTAAAGCTTCTGGACAAAAATAAGTAGTCATTGAAAATAGCAGTTTTGTTATCAATTTCAGACACTTTGAAAAAATAATATACTCAAATATATTTTCGTATATGCTGATATCAAATTGATTTTTAAAAAGCCGGCGATTATCGATCTATTTTACTTTCAAAATCTGGTGAAATTTCATGGATTTCTGTTACAAACTCTCATTGATATTTTTTTCTGCAAATTCTTGTGAGATTTTGTTGGTAAAATAGATGCGATACAGCGTCAATATATCAACATATAAAAATATGGCAACATTTGGTGAATTTTCGAGGGGGAGTTTAGGTAGCATACTGATGACATATAGCAATATTTCATTAGTAAAAGAAGATTGATATGGTGTTTTAAATGGCAATATATCAGCATATATGAAGATATTGGACATATATTTTAATGGATCAATATTTATTCCTTCCATCTTTAGAAGTTTTAAAAAGAAGTTTTTGAGGAAAGAAGAAGTAGTATTTTGTTTTGCTATTTTTTTAGAGCTTAGAAACTCCAGAAGCTATTTAGATCTATCGAGTTGAACTCTATCGGTGGGGTGTGTGATGTCCGATATTCAGTTTTTGAGGCCGATACCGATAGGGGCGATTATATTCGTCCATCCCTAAAATCTTCAATAAAAGCACATCTAAATAGCTGTTTAAAGCTAGATAAACAAGTTAGCTCTGTTGCGGATTTTAGCAAAAATGAAATCTTATTTTTGTTTTAAGGACTTTGAAGGACTTATCCATGCTTTCATCACATCTCGGTTTGATTATTGCAATTCATTATATAGAGGCATGGATAAATCACAGATGCAGTGACTTCAAATGATCCAGAACGCAGCGGCACGGCTTCTTACAGGAACCAGGATGCCTGACCATATAAGGCCCATACTGGCCTCTTTACATTGGCTGCCCGTCTTTTATCGAATAGATTTTAAGATTCTTTTATTAACTTATAAGGTTTTAAATGGATTAGCTCCTCCCTATCTTCGGGAAATTTTAAAATTTCACTCTGTATCCAGAAGCTTACGATCAAATAATCAGCTATTACTGACAGTCCCTCGGACCCGACTTAAGAGGAAAGGGAGATCGGGCTTTTTCTGTTGTTGCTCCAACCTTATGGAACAATTTACCTTTTCAAATTAAACTGCCCACAGCCTGGATCATTTTAAATCACTTCTTAAAACTCGTTTTTATTCTTTGGCATTTACTTGAAGTGTTTTGATAATCTGTTTTTATTAATTAGTACTACAGTTTGTCCTGTACAGCACTTTGCTGCAGTTTTATACCTGTTTTTAAAGTGCTATATAAATAAATTTGACATTGACATAAATAAAAATACTTTGATTTGATTTAGTCGTGTTTCTCAAGGCAAAATAAAAACATTAATTAAGATGATCGTCTTTTTTAATAAATATTTGAAATGTGTTACAGTTACCTCAGAAATATATTTATTAATAATCTCGTTGACAATTATTTCATAACCTTGATACGAAAAGTCAGATTTATGATGCGTTTCCTTCAACTTTTTTTTCTTACATTTTGCAGCAGCTGTCGTTATTTAATAAAAACATAAAAGGCAAACACCGTTACCGTCCATAAAACCTCTTCAAACAAACTTTATTTCAATAAGCATTAATTAAATGTTGTTAATTTTAACATGTTAAAGGGGTGATAGAATGATTCTATAGGGCCGTGGGCACCAAGGGGCCCCCTAGGACAACATGGGGTGCCCTGAAAATAGAACAATTCACCAGTGGACTAAATCCGAAATGTTATTTTTTACTGAAGCTCTTATTTTGAAGCATTTATGAAGTATTTTATCAATAAATTAGAACATTTGAGGATTTACATGGATTTCATAATGAGAATATCTAAAAGCAAATTAAAAATGAAAAGAAACAATAGAAATATGTTTATTATCTATGAAGTTCAGGTGAACGCCGACTCCTCCAGTTCATAGGTCAGTATTGGTAGCCCGTCCTATGACTCAGTACTGTTACGGCTGCAGTGGGTCTCTGCTTTTTCTCCTTTCAGGGTCCTGGAGGCAGGCCTTCTGCTGGTGTTATGTTTTTCCCGGATTGGTGCTCTGCTGCTTTAAAAGCTGTCATGCTGCAGCAGTCAGGAGGCTTTTTCCTCCTCTCCCTCTTCAGAACTTCAGTTGGTTTGGTTTGGACCTTATGATTGAGTTTTGTTAGGTTTGTTTTTGCGTTTGTTTATTTCTAATTGGTTATAGGTTTTGTATTAATCTGTTTTGGCTTCTTATTTCAGGTAATCCTTTTTCAGGTTTTACTTCATATAATTTAATAAATTTCCTTTTTCATTAACTCTGAAAATCCTTGTGTGGTCTCCATTAATGTTACCCCACCTAACAAGCCAGGTGGACGTAACATTGTGGGGGCTTGTCCGGGATTTGAACCCGGCAACTCTAAGCACCCAAGCGAAGAATCATATCCCTAGACCAGGAGGAAAAAGCGCCTCCTGACTGCTGCAGCATGACAGCTTTTAAAGCAGCAGAGCACCAATCAGGGAAAAAACATAACACCTGCAGAAGGCCTGCCTCCAGGACCCTGAAAGGAGAAAAAGCAGAGACCCACTGCAGCCGTAACAGTACCCATAAGCCTTATAAAAAGTTGGTGACCCCTGATATAGGGTATCTGGTCCTTCAGGTCTCTAATAGGGTGTGTAACATTGGTTGGGCTGAAAATGGCATATTAGCTTTTGGTCTAAGCGGAGCCCCTAATGCAGCCTGGTTAAAAGCCCTAAGAATGAGAACGACAGGTTTCTTTCCTTTTATGGTTTTGATCAGGAATATTTAGATGAGCTTCATTTCTTGTCATGTTGGTTCCAAGGTTTTCTAACCCACATGCAGAACACCGCGGGATCAGAGGAAAAGTTCAACAGTTTATTTAGATACACAATATTAATAAAGAAAGGGGGAAACAGGTCCAAGACTGGTCACGACTGGTTTCTCTGCAGAGAGGGACAGAATGGATTGCTGATGTCCAAAGTATGCCAGCGGATTTGAATGAGTGCGAAGATCGCAGCCACCTGTTCAGTGAACTGGCTGGCGGCAGGGGAGAGAACCAGGAGGGTCCAGAGGCAGAAGGCAGGCAGCGGCTTGATTTCTGTATTGTCTGTTTCTTCAGTTTCTTCTGAGAGCGGGCAGGCAGGTTACTGACAGATTGACTTTCCAGGGTTCTTCGGAGATCAGACAGGCTGGTTTCAGACTGAGAAACTCTTCCTGAGTTTCTGGGTTCAGACAGGTTCTTCCTAGGAAGCAGAGAGGACAAAAACAGGTTAGGTTCTAGTTCAGGTTTCATGGGAGTCAGAGAATCAGACAGGCAGGTCGGCTCAGGCTTGCTAACCATAACTGGCATAACACTCTGGCACTGGAGTGTTGCTCTGCCTCTCCTTAAATGCTGGTCTCCTGATGAGCAAACGAGCCGCAGGTGTGGTAGTCAGCTTCAGCTCCAGGAGATCTAGAACGCCCTCTGCTGGAGAAAGGTGGACAGACCTCCAGATCCCAACACCCTCCCTCCAGAAGTTCAGGATCTTTTCAACCAGGATCTAAAATATTTAGATACCAGATTCAGATTCCTAACAGCCCGACCCAATTTAAGCCCGGATCAATATAGAGCCCTTAATGAATTAAGACTAAACAAAGATATCCAAGGAATTTTCGTCGACTATAGATCCTGCAGTTCAAAAACCACTCTGGTGAAGAAGTTTAAGTATAAGCTTGCCTCTTTACTCAAGTAAGTAAAACAGTATGTGATCAAAAAGCGACTTTTTAAAGTAACCTTTAAAAAACAGCCAGATGCCGCTAATTTTCCAAATTTTCCGACTATTTCTAAAAGTTCTCTGAGATAGGACCAAGGATGAGGGAAGTCTGGTTGGTCTCATCTCCCGATCACGCGCTAAGCCTGTGTCCGACCTTTCAGACATTTCAACATCTTTTCCTGAATCCAACATTTGTAGCATGGCATAGACAATTCCACGTTAGCAGTTTGAAGAACACCGGCTTGCTTCTGAGGATTTTGGCCTGGCAATGAGTGTTTGCCTTCTATGACTCATCAAATCACACTAGTTTTCACTAGAGTGGGTGCGGGAGCCAATGATCTGCATTGGATGGAGCACATGACGGGAAATAAATATTTAGAAACAATAAACCGAAGAGTAACGAGTAACGTTTGATTTAAAAATGTAAGGAATAGAAAGTACAGATACTAGTGTGAAAATGTAATGAGTCAGAAGTAGCTTCTCTTGGTCATTGTCTCTCTGTTGGATTGTTCTGCTCCCACACCTGATTGGTTCCCTCCTTTATATCCTGACCTCTTTAAGCTCTTCCTGTATGGATTTGCTTTTTTAAATTTAACCCTCCACTCGTGCTGCATGTTTCATTCTGCACCTCCATCCAGCACTACAACCTGTACGTTTTGCTAAACTCTCGCCGCATTTTCTTATGTTGCCTCATTACTAGTGTTTGCAAATAGCTGTTTGAGAAGCGACTGAACGTTAAGAAATGCTGCATAAAAGACGGAGAGCCTCGTGTAAAGCGCTCCTGTTTTTGTAGGGAGGAGATATATCAGGATAATGGGGGGCAGGTTTTTCCCCCATACTATTTCTATTCTCTACGCATTTTTTCAAACTCTTGCTTGCAAAAAAGACGTCTTTTATTGGAAATAAAAAAATAAAAAAGCTAAAAACAAAACTTGAAAAAAAATGTTGAAGTGACTTAGTTATTTTCTATGACTTTATTATATATATATAAAAAAAGAAAAATGGAAAAAAAAAGGATTTTAAAACAACAATTGGAAAAAAATAAATTCCAAGAAAGCAGCAAGATGTTTTTTTTTGTTTTATTTCTGGAAAGCATTTCGTTCTTTTCTTTTTCTTAATTTTAATCTACAAAATTGCAACAATAATGGAACAAAATTCACTCCATACAGTTTTCCTCTTCGAGAAAAATGTTGAAAATAGATATACTGATTCTAGACTGGTTCTAGGGAAAAATTGAGACCTAAAGAAGGTCTCTGGGGGTCGGGTGTTTGGTTAGGTGGGGGATATAGAAAATCAAAGATCGTTTACCATCAGGCATCTTTATGGACACCTTCCCTTCCTGTAAAGATAAAATCCTGCAATGAGATGAAAGATTGTGTTTAACTTTTAAAAGTAAAAATGATGAAAACAAACTATGGAATTTAGAGGGAGAAATATTTGTTTTAAATTGTGTTAAATTGGAATCTGATGACATCATCAGCAAGTTTTTCCTCAGATGTTTTAATGTTAAAACATTAGCCGGAGCAGCTTAACAAATAAACAACTTTATAATCAAAAAAGCCACGAAAATTAAGTTTTAGATTTAGAAAAAGTTTTATTTGCATTTCTCTTATATTCCTAAAACAATGAGAGATTGAGAATAATTTCACAGTAACCCTCCTCTGACCTCAGACGGTTATTTTTAGCTCTCAGCTGCACTCTAACCGGAGTTATCTACGTTTTTAAATGACAGAACGCATGCCTTTATGTTTCATACATTCCCTGAGATCTAATTTCTGCGATATTTCAGAGCAACGCGTCGGCAGACATGCACACCTGCCCTCTAGTGTTTCATTTGCTGATAGATTATGTAATAACTGGGCAGAATGCAATAAATCGTGTCTTTACATGGCATGGAAACGCAATAAAGGCGGCTCAGGCAATCAATTCTCAGATAACATAACACCCCAATATTACATTATCTGCTAATATATCTCAATGCCAGACATAACATAATGTTAAATGATGATCCAATAATATTAAAAGCAATAATAAGGGTCGATACTGTTACAGTGGACGTTATTAAACTCCCTCTTTTCTTCCTGCTTGTCACATTTTACGCTGAACTATAATAATACAGGCAGTCAGAAAATGGGCTGCGGCTCGGACTTAATTAGCGCCATTAATCAATAATCTTTTTTCACAGGAGCTGAGGAATCTAATTTAAATTACCGATATAAATCATGCCTGTCTTTATGTTGCAAAACTTCTTGTGACAGCTTATAGTTTGGGTCAGTTTAAGGGAAGGAGATGAATATGAGACGGTGGATTCAGGATTGGTTTTATTTATGGTCAATTCTTCTGGCCTCAGTTCGTCTTTTAATTCTCGATTTTCTCATAAGAAAATTTATCTAAAATGTCTAACAGTGGATTTTATTTTGTCATATTTCAAACACAAACTTTATTGTATTTTAAAAAGATTAATGGGGGGGAATAAGAAGCTTCCAGACACGTTGAAGGAGATGTTTTCATTTAAATATTTTAAATTAAAGGTTACCTGAAGAAAGCGGCTCCAGCAGGTGTTGCGATCTGAGACTAGCATAACGTTAATCTTAATCCAGTCTGTAGGAACAGTTCAGTCCAAACCTGCTACAGACTTTAAAGGAGAAGTTCGGTTTTTAACACTTTTTAGCCCATTTTTCCTGTAGTGTCCAGGATGAAATCTAATGAATAATGAATAATGAATCAACACCAAAAATTTTGACAATTGAAGGTCCTGTCTCTGCTTTTTGGCTGATTTAGAATCCCCCCCTGGCTGCTTCAGAATGGCTTCCATAGTGCATGTCC
>JAGKQL010000053.1:2783886-2863861 GCA_018398635.1 Cyprinodon brontotheroides
ACGGGCAGCAGCGTTCTGGATCAGCTGCAGCTGTCTGATCCACTTTTTAGGCAGACCTGTGAAAACGCCGTTGCAGTAATCAATTTGACTAAAAATAAACGCATGGATTAGTTTTTCCAGATCATGCTGAGACATTAGTCCTTTAATCCTGGAAATGTTCTTCAGGTGATAGAAAGCCGACCTTGTAATTGTATTTAAATGCTTTTGGAGGTTCAAGTCTGAATCTAGTGGTTGAACCTTTCCTCCCGTCTTCCCTTCACCTCCATCTCCTTCTTGTTTAACATTAGCGGCGCTACCTTTCAGATCTTCAGGTATTTTCTCAGGTGACCTCCGAAGCAGCCTCTCCGTAAAGCTGCCGTTCAAAGGAGGCTCAGAATAACCTGATAAAAACGAGTTAATGCCATAAATTAGCCTGGATTATAAACGTGTTCTGGTATGTCTCCAGGTAAACCTTTTTTCATTCCACCTAACTGATTTGTTTAATTAATTTGATTTTACCGTCCCCTCTACTAGCCTCCAGGCGCTTGATCTTTTTAGCGTCTGCTGCTGCCCTTTAGAAATCACCGCCAGCGTGGGGCCAGCTCTACAGCTGGGCCTTGCTGGGAGGCCGACAGGAAAAAGTGAGAGATAAGAGGCTGCGAGGAGCAGTTGATTAATGCTTTATGTCAGCGAGTCCTTTGTGGTACGTTCAGGACCGTCGCTGCAGAGAGAGTAGAAGCGTTTATACGACCAGAGCAGAGGAGACTGGAGGAAATCAGGGTTTGATAAGTTTGCTAACTCAAGCTAGCAACAATTAAATCTTGCTTCCATAAATGTTGTTGGGATATTTAGAATGAATAAATGTTATATAAATAAGCTGAATTAAATGCATCCTGTACATCTGGCTCTGTGGAAATTGGCGTCCCTTAGTAAATTAACACCTGGGTTCAATTTCACTAACCCGATCTAAACGACTAGAATAAAACTATTTAATGACATGAGGACGGCAGCGCATCTGTAGAAACTCAAAAGGAGTGAAAAAGTGAAATTATCCTCAAATCATGAAAATATATAACAAAGGTGAACTTTTCCAGGAATGGACGACCTTCCAAAATGACTCCAATAGCAGCTCAGAAACTTTACAAGAACGCAAAGAAGAACCCAGAACAACATCTAAAGAGAACAACAATTTCCTGATTTCCATATTTTCTCAAACCCCTGAACTGATGGTTTTGTTATTTTCTTTTTTTTCTGTCTTAATGTTAGCCAGTGGGCTTTAGGCTGCCCTGCAAAAGGCTGAAACCTGGGTTTAACCAGAGACTAAGCCATTCTCAAGCACAGATCAAGGAGCTCATTTTGAGCCTGGATCAGTTGTGTTGATTCTGTTCATGGTGGAGAATCCTGCTTCACAGCAGCAGGTTGAGCAAACATCCTCTAAATGTGCAGGGTCATCTTTGAGGCACGCCATTTCACTTTTCTTTCACCAGTTCACGCGGTTCTTCCGGCAGTCCACACTTTCTCTGCTCTCTTTTTCTCATGGTCTTCTCTAATTCTTCTTTCCCATCGCCCGACTTGCCACAGGTTTTGCCTGCTGTGTCTAAAAGTAGCAGCAGCAGCAACCCAGACTGACAGCTCATTGGCTCATTTGGATCACGTGCAGCCTGGAGCCGGACGTTTTCCCCAGGGCTTTACCGTATTAACGGGAGAAGAGGCGCAAGTGATATTAAACACTGTCGTTGGACAACATGCGGTAATTTATAAATTTAGCCCTATGTTTTAATTCAAGCCAAAAAACAAATTTAAATTCCCTTTTTTTAATGACATGAAGTTTGGATTAACTTAGCTAGTTTTGCATTCCTTCATCCATATTTGAAGAGTACATCCAGAAACGTATGAAACTTTAAATCAAAATCTGCAACAATAGTTGCAAGCAAAGGATGTGTTTTGTAAATAGAAATAAAAACAAATTTTGTGAAAATATTAAAAAATGTTTAGATTAAAAAAGTTTTTTTAGAATAATTTATTTTAAAGATTTCTTTTATTTAAAATTTTTGTTTTTTTCAAAATTGTTCTTTACCGATTTCATATTTTCAATGTTTTTAGATAAATATCATTTTTTTAAGGTTTTATGAATCTTTTTACTTCTGGGGGCGGGCTTTCCTCTGGAGTAAAGACTCATTTTCATTGGTCAATGTCAGCAATAAGAGGATAGCATCAGTGCGAAAAAGATTTACATTTTTAAAAATGAATCTGAAAAACAGAAATGGAAAAAAAATATTTTAGAAAATATAAAATATGTAAAGAAAATTTTTTATTTGAATAAATAAAATATAAAAAATTAACAAAAACGAAACAATATTAAATATCGAAATCTGACAAAACATCAAACTTACACTTTTTTGCACATTTTTTTTTGATTGCAACAATAGTGGATCAAAATTTACTCCATATACTTGCAGAGTCCCAAAAGGCTCCATTTTAGGCCCCTGCCGTTTTTAACACGTTTTATCTTTAAAGTTCCCTCTAAAGCAGAACTGCTGCAGTCCTGCTCTGCTTCCTGACCACATTAATAATCCTTCACACATAAAACAGCTTCTACCTTCAATCCTTTGTCTATAGCTTCACCGGTGATATAAGGAGATACATCCAGCTCTCCAATCCTGCTTTTCTATTATGTCTCAAGGTTGAATGATGCATAGTTTATAATAATTCTTTGTCTAAAGCCATCCATCAGTCTTGCCTTCATTGTGTGCAGGTGTTCCAGAGCACTGCTGCAGTTTTTGACAGAAACCTGGAGGCAGGAGAACATAACTCACTTCCTGGATTCCCTCCAATGGCTTCCTGTCTTCTTTAATATCGACTTCCTGGTTTTCTTGGCAGTTTTTAGGGTTCTTAATGGTCTGGCTTTTATTGTATCTAAAAACTTTCCTCTTCACTAAGTTTCATCACGAGTGCAGAAGGTAGAAGATTTGTTCATCTGAAAAACCTCTGAAAGAAGCTGGTTATGTTGATCAGCTTGGATCTGCTAAAAGAGACACGTCTCAGAATGCAAAGTTAATTTTTTATTTATTTGTTTTTTTTATATATATGCATTTGAACTGTTTTTAAAAATAATTACAATTAAATTCTCATTATATTCCAGTTATTGATTTTTATAAGGATGTATGGAGTGAATTTTGTCTCATAATTGTGCCAAGCAAACGGCATGTTTTATCAATGGATATTTGAAAAATTACAACCAAGAAGGTAAACTTATAAAACTTATAAATCAAAATAGGTTTTAAGAATAACTATTTTTTCATATTTTATTTTTCAATTTTTTTTTTTGTTTCGAAATTGGATAATTATCAAATTAAGGATGTTAAGCCAAATTATTGGGTTGAAATGAAGAGAATGTGATCTCTGAAATCTAATTTGAAAATCTCAATCTGAAAAAAAAGAAACTTAAAAAAAAATGCAAAATCTGTTAAAAAGATTGAAAGAAAGAAATGCAATAAAAAAGAATCTGTGAGAAGATTTAGAAATAAAATTAAATTAAAAATTAAATATGAAAAAAAATGTATTAGAAATCTCAAATGCGAAAACTAAAAGTTTGAGAAGGTATTAAAAATATGTAAAAAAAAATGTACAAAAAATGTGTTAAAGAATTAACAATAATGGAGCTAAATTCACTCCATAATGCTGTATAAATGGCTGAGACGTTTTACTTTCAGCGAACTTTTAAGCCTCCTAATAATTCTTTCCTGTGTGGCTTTAAACCTGCGATCAAATGAGTGATGCTAATTGGCTAACAGACTTATTAGAGCTTGGAAGCTAATTAAAGAGAATCATAATCACCTGTCAGCTCCTGGGCTGCTGTCAGTGCAGCAGGGAGACGTTTTATTAATGGCTAAAAATAGCTCCCCCCCCCATGTTGCGACACCTCCCTCCTCACCTTTTCCTCCCATCAAAGCTCCAAACACCCGAATCTTGATGTTTCACTCACTGGCTGCAGCTCTAAGCCGAAGTGGGACGTCTGTTAGAGTTTCCCCGCCAACAGAAGCGAACCGAGGCTAAGCTCGTCACCAAAGAAGACATTTATAGTCACAGCCGAACGCCATTCAAGGAGGAGAAAGAGAAGAAATAAAAAAGCTTTTTAAATATTTTTCTTAAGCATTTTCTTTCTTCTCCATTCAGTCGTCTGAAATCCTCAGAGCTCTGCAGCTCTCGGCCTATTAGCATATGCAGCTGCAGCTCTGACTGGTTTCCTCTTAGAGGTTTGTTTTGGAAGCGTTCTCCGTTGAATATACCTTCATATCTCCTCGCTTTAGAAACTAAATATGAATTTAAAGTCAATTATATTCCCCCCGCTGCGTGGGAGCGTTCATGTTTCACAGGGAGAAGCCCACCTGTAGGTGTTCTAACCTGTCGGGGATGAAAGGTAAGAAGGAGGCCGGCCGCACAGGTGCTTCACTGAAGCATGGCCTGTTTGCTCAGTAATGATGACAAACGGCGGCCTATGAGGCGCTCCGTATGTGCAATGATTTAGCTGTGATCTATCTGCGTTGCCGTTGTCGGCGCCCACGGCGACGCGTTACGATGCTGCTTCGACACACAGCTAATCTCATAAGGATTTCATTACTGCACACAGATGCACATTTCCTGTAAATAAAAACTGAGATAGCCTCTCACAGCAAGAGATACCATAACTCAAAGACACGTTATTATATTTTAAAGCATTATTAGAACAGAATTCATGCACATGTCTGAACCCTGGAGGGTCATTTACTTTCATTAATTGCTTGGAATGCTTTAGAAATGAGATGATAAACAGAATTAACTCCTGGCGCCACAAACCGCACCGGAAATCCTCATTTTTGGTCGGTCATGAACTTCAAACCGTTGTTTAAAGAATCTATTATTATGCAGCTGCTTATTGATTTAGCAAAGGTAGCAGGTCTAGGTAGGAAAGAGCTACATGGAGGAATTAAATGTCTACCATGGTAAGGTTCTAGACGGGGGCCTACAGGGGCCAACTCTAACCCTATCAAAAGAAAACTATTAAAGGAAAATCCGGTTTTTAACACTTTTAGCCCATTTTCTGTAGTGTCCAGGATGAAATCGATAATGATCGACGCAAAATTTTGACAATTGGTCCTGTCTCTGCTTTTGGCTCATGCAGAATCCCTGGCTGCTTCAGAATGGCTTTCATAGTGCATGTCCGATAATGTCCTTAAACAACTACGCGTTCTTTTTTTTAAAATATGCTACCTCACCGGCCAGATCGCCAGCGCTGTTCAAAGCGTTTCAAAAGTTTAAGTAAAAAAACGTTCCTGTATTGTTTTATTTAGCATTTTGTAAATCCCATTGAGTTCTGTTGGAATAGTCAATATTCCGCTGCCACCGAAACGGAAATGGGGCCTGTTTACGCTTTTAGTTGTAGTCTTTTCGCTTCACTCTGTGTACTCCGACGCCGAGGTGCTAACGCCTTCTGTTAAACACTTTAAAAACTCTGAACATGGAATACAAAAGGTGGACATATTGGACTTTGAGTTTTTGACGGTAGAGGATACCGCCGCCAACTAGTGGTCTGGAGTGTGCAACGCTTCAGATTCGAACGGGAAGCGGAAGTTTATAAGCGGTTGTGATGTATCGGAAAAAATAGTTCTGGATTTACAAAATGCTAAATAAAACAAGACAGGAACGGTTTTTCTTACGAAACTTTTTTTGGAACGCCATTGAACAGCGCTGACGACCCGGTGAGTAGCATATTTTAAAAAAAAAAAAAGAACGCTTAAGGTTGTTTTAAGGACATTATCGGACATGCACTATGGAAGCCATTCTGAAGCAGCCAGGGGGATTCTGCATGAGCCAAAAGCAGAGACAGGACCAATTGCCAAAATTTTTGGTGTCGCATCATTCGATTTCATCCTGGACACTACAGAAAATGGGCTAAAAGTGTTAAAACCGGAATTTTCCTTTAAATAAATTAAATACATATGGGGTTAAACAACATGAAAAGATAGGAGATTTTATTTTATTATGTACAGGCAAAAAGCGAGACAGCTCTGATCATTATAACTCCACTAGAATATTTTATACTGAACTGAGGAGAAACAGAAAAAAAAAAAATCAGAATTGAGCATCAAGGCCTGCAGTGTGAACGTAGACATAAACAGGTATGGGGCATTGCAGGCTAACAAAGAAACCAAACGACCCCCATTCCAAAGGGGGGGACCCGTTCATCCGTTTCTATTTGCATGTTTTTTCTAAACTAAAACCAGGCTTTGTTGAGCTGCTGGATAAAACCCTGGAACTTAGGGCTGGGCGATATAGAAAAAAGCTTATCGATACGCAAAAAAAAATCCATATTGATCGATATCGATAATTATTGAAAAGTTTTTGAAACCATATTTATGTGCAGCTCTACTGCCTGGACTTTTATAATATTGCTAAATGATTTAATTTTAATAAAAAACACAAACACAGACTTTGAATTAAATCTTTTATTTAACCAACTTTTTATATAACAAAAAAACTTAAGAGACCTGAGTTATGTTATTAAATACTGACAAAGAATAAAACTAAAGTGACCAGAAAAGTGACCAAAATAAATCTTCTTAGTTTCCTGCTTTAAACCTGAGTTATTACTTTGAAGTTTCTAGCCCCTCAGCATTTTTATCTCAATTGTTTAGAACTACGTGGGAAACTGCCCAGAGCTGAAAAATATATATATATATTTTCCGGAATTCCAAGATTCCTCGGAGGAGAGCAGCGCCGGGGCCTACACAGCTCGTACTCCTGCGGGTGTGAGATGATAAACTGGTTCCCTACACATTTTAATAATAATAAATCATTTTCCAGATGACTGTGGTTCGTTTTTGTCCGACTTTGCCATGACCGAAATACTTCCAAACTGGCGAACTACAAAAACCCTTCTTTGAAACATTTTCCTCCGCCTCTCCTTGCTGCACATCTTCATGTGCTCTGTGTTGTGGTTTGAGAGGGCGGCGCTTGGTGACGGCGTGCCTGGGTCCGCGATTGTGATTGGTTGGGAGGAAGCAGCGACTAGCATAAACCTACATGCTAGGCTACAATGAGAGAAGGAAGGAAAACTCGCGTTTTCTTTATCGAACTTTTATCGACTCTTTTTTTCTATTGCGCCACCACGCGTCTATCGATCGATATATATCGTTATTGAACGCTATTTCTGACATTTTGAGATTGATTCCTGGATGGAAGAGAAACGTCTTCAAACTTGGAAACAAAGCGCATTGTTTTGAATATTTTTTTTTTTCTTGGAAAGCTAGTTTTTTATTTTGTTTTGTTTCTTTTTCTGTTCATAATTTATTGTTTATATTGTTAACAATTTTGCTAAAATGTTCTTGGTAAACATGCAGTTGAATAACAGAAAAGTCTGAACATTTGAAACAGGAGCGATAAATTCATAGAGTTATGAGGCTCAGGCAAGTGTTCTGTTGTCAGGTTGGGTGGAGGCTATGAAGACCCATAGCTGAGATGAGTAGGCAGAGATGAGTTTTGCTGATTTAATTACGGACAAACAGCCAACTGAGGGAAAAATCCAGAAGATGCAAAAGCACTGGAGAACAAATGTCAGGGAAAATACACCTGGAAGCTGCAGATGAGGAAGAAACTAAACAAAAAATACCAGAAACCAGCACTGAGGGAAGAATCTGCTGCTCTTTAAAGCCCAGCGCTGATGAGACTGATGAGCTCTACCTGTGTAGACTAACCAGGTTCTCCACCAAGATCCTCTCTGGAAGGATGCTTCACTCGCACACACCCTGACATATGTGACATATCCATAAAAATAAAAAAAACATGCTATAATAGCAGGTTTTATGAATTACCCAGAGAGATATCATTTAACTAAACCCTGTTAAATATCATGATATGTAAGGATATGTATACAACAGGATTCTGTAGTCTGATGTGTCACAAATGCATTTATTTTTACCAAAATATTAGTCTCTGCTCATTAATAATTCATAAAGCCTTCGCAGAGAGAGCAATTTAAAAGAAGCAAACAGCAGCGCTCCGTGCGATGAGATCATAGGAGGTAAACTCTGATCTTTTTGAAAAGCACTTTCCTGTCGAGGATAAATCGCAATATTTGATGAGGTGACCGACGGAAATAGCTCCCCGGATCCTGACAGTGACGCCTCGACAGTTTGATCAAAGGGAGAAATAAGGTTGAGACCATTTGGCTGCTGCGGTTTTGACTAGCGCTGCCTCTCAGATAGCATCTGGACGTGTCGCTGCGGAAGGTCGTTTTGGTGGTTAACTTTCTGAAAGGGCACTTAGTGTCAGGTGACATGGGGGCCCAGGCCTCTGCTTTAGGGGAAACTTGAAATCAAGTCCAACCTGGTTTTCTGCTCCAATCAGGTCGTCTGGACTTCTGTGACTCGAGAACAAATTTTATCATCAGTTGGAAGCTATAATATATCGCAAAATATATGTATTTAATGGAGCTTTTATGAAATAAAACACAAAGTGGTTTATATTCTAACTGGTTTTCCTCCAGTAGTGCCCTACATTCAGCTCCATCCATCTTCTGACCAGTTTCCAGGTGAAAGGTACGCCTCCCTATACATAACGCTGGTGCAATAGCGGGTATCTACGGAGCAAATTTTGTTCCATTATTGTTGCAAGTGAGAAACACTTTCTGTAAATAGAAATAAAGAAAAAAAAAACATTTTTATAAATGAAAAATGAACAAAAGAAAAAAAAATTAATTAGAAATGGGATTTAAATTTTGTAAATTAAAATTTGTAAAAGATCAACATTTAGAAAATGCAAATGGAAACGTGAAAAATAAATGTAAACAAAAACATTTCCTTATATAAGAAGTAACTTTTCTACTTTCTTAAATTTTATTTTTAAAAGGACTATTGTCATTTTTTTGTTTAGTACAAAATGCATATTATTTAAATCAGTTTTTAGATTAAGTTTAATGAATTGCATCCTTTTTAAATTACATTTAACGGATCACATTATCTTAAATTCAAACGCAACCTATTGATCAATAAAGTTAGTTTCAGGGGGACTGGTGGTCTAGTGGATGGGCATAAATCCTCCACTCAGGCCCTGAGCAGGACCCTTAACCCCACATTGCTCCCAAAGGGGATTAAATGCAGAGAGGGAATGACATAAAATGCTGAAAAAAAATTAAAGTTTACTCCATATAAAGCAGCATGAATGACTTATTGTGTCTCAAACCTGGACCTTCATTTTCCTTCATTTAGTTTTTTGTTCTAAAGTTCTGCTGATCAGCCAGAATAAATACAGAAAACAGGAATCAGAAGATAAGGAAGCCTGAAAAGTGAAATCAGCCACTTAAAGCCCTGATGGATATTAAACTGTGACTCACGTCAAAGTGTTGCAGTCTCCACTGATGGCTGCTGGGTAATAATTCGATTAGCAAAGTGTTCATGATAATGTGCTAAATCAGGCTCCCTTTTAATGGACTTAAGTCCAAACATCAGTCTGACAGCTGTCTTCTCTTGTTTAGGCAGCAGGATTTGTGGCAGACGCCTCGCAGGGCGCGTGACGGAGAGTGGGCAAGCTCCCCTTGTTTGGCTTGACAGGGTTGAGAGCTTCCCTCCTCGGCTGTCAGGAGGGAACATCTGTGTTCTGGCGAACGAGCCGTGTTTGTTCTGCGACGCGGCAATCGGCCGCCTGCAGCCGTCCGTGGTGACAGCCTCTGTCACGGTCCAGGGATGGAGACGGGATAGAGATGGAAGGGGCTGTAATCCCTCTATCCACAAACTCAGCTTCTTACCATGCAGGACGCAGCTCCTTCTTCTGCCCTCAAATCTCTGATTCTGTGGATTAAACGCCCGCTAACATGCAGCTACGCTTTTAAAAGCATTACTGCCCAGATAATGAAACTATTTACTGTAAAAATAATATATATTTGTGCTGACACTCAAACCTCTGAAAACAAAGGAAATAAGATCTATGGTGTAAAACAGACGAATAAAAGTGTTTTTAGGTTTATTAAAGAGCAGGGCTCTGATTTAACAACCAAAAATGAGGCCTGAAACTTTTCTGCATCACTTTTTATGCAAAATGTTGTGATCTATCAGAAAGTATGGAGAGAATTTAGTTCCAATATTGTTGCCTAACTTTGGAAATTTGTAAATGCATTCCAGAAAGAAAAAAAAAAAAAGGAGTCCTACTCAAAAAAGGTTTTAACAGTAATTTCAGTTTTCTTAAATGTTTTTACATTTTTCTTTCCATATAAAATTTTTCAAACTTTTTGTTTTCAAGTTAGTTCTTACAAATTTTAAATGTTATAAATTTTAAATATAAAATGTTCAAATTTCGTTTTTTTAGATTGAGTTTTAGGAATTTCCTTCTTTTCAAATTATGCTTTTCCAGATTCACTTCTGGGGGCGGACTTTCTTCTGGATTGAAGAGCAAAGATGCCTTTTGATTGGTCCGCTAATCATTAGCAACAACATTTTTATTTGTCCAGAGCGACCGGATTGAGTTTGAAGTGAAGCATAATCTAAATTTTATTAATTTGGAATGAATGAAGTTTGCAAATCTCAATGAAATCCATACATTTGAAAAAAAAAAAAAAAATATAAAATGAAAAAAAATTAAAAATGAAAAGTTTTTGAACATTTTGAAAAGAAAAGATATCTGAGAATTCACCAAAGTTACTCCTAAAACCCTTCTTTTGATTAAAAGAGTTTAATTTCTGGATTGTGTTTTTTTTTTGTTTTTTCAAATTTCCATTTACAGGACATGTTCTTTGCTTGCAAAAATAATGGAACAAAATTCACTCCATACTACAGCTCCTCCAGAGTTACTGCAGCTCTGATTTTCTCTCTCCTGAATTTCTCTCTCCTTGTTTCATCAACTCGGTTGATCTCTAATGAAACTCTGGGTTTCCGATTGATTTGAATCCCACAAACTTTAGTAGCAACAAAATGCACAAATTTTTTATTTTGCGACATCAGAGTAAACATTTTTACGTACATTTTTGAAATGAATGGAAAAAAAAAAATCATGCATCTTTAAATCACCAAATTAAATGTATGCCTCGCTTTGTTTTCAGTTATGACATCCTTCTAAACTAAGACTGAGAAATGTTGGGAATATTTATCCTTTTACAGTTTTTAAGCTGCAGATATGGAGTCTTGCAGAAGTACGGAGCTATAATGATCATTATAGAAGAAGCGTGAAGCAAACAGAAAAGGCGAATCATGACGCTGTAGCTGCACCTGATGACCCGACGTTCTTCTGTAGAATCATCCTATGAATATTCATCACTCTGCATCACAGCCTGGGAAAATCTGAGTCTCTTCCTGGCATCAGAAGTAGATTACTGGGTGTTCTAGATCTACAGAGCCGGCCTTTTTTTTGCCAGAAGATGATTAATTGTTTTTTGGCTTTAGCATCTGATGATTCACAGGAGTTTTTTTTTTTTTTTAATCAGCCAAAACTCAAACAATTGGCTTTCTTTTTCAGATTGTTACTTTTAATTAGAGCGTAGGGATTCACAGTACGGATGCAGTTCTTGACCTAGATTGTGATGCGGGGTCAGTTGTATTTTTTTATATTTTCTTTTATTTGGTAAAGTTGTGTTTTATTTGAATTTTTTTAGCATAGAGGCAGCAGTTAGTGAACATCCACCCACCATCAGACTTCATCAACAGCTTCAGTTCAATGATTTTCCACCTGTGCTTTTTTTTTCAGATGTGAAGCTGGTTAGAAAATAAAGTCATTTTTTTGTGTGAACTATGAACTGAAGAATCTTTTATTCATTTCTGGGCCTTAGATGTTAGAAATGCTCCGCTTGAATTACTGACTGAGGTTCAGTCAGATTGCCCCCCCCCCATATTCTGTGTAATAAATGTTGAACAACCTCAGAGCATTTTATATCATTTTTATATCATTTATCAAACAAGGTCCTTATATGGAGTTAATTTTGCTCCAGAATTGTTGCAATTAAAGAACAACTTTCATAAATAAAAAGCTGTTAAAACAAACAATCAATGTATTAAACTTTTGAAAACTTTTAGTTTTAGTACAGGGATGCACGGAGCAGAATGCCCCTATATACGGTATCGACCTTAAAACTGAATATCGGACGCCACGGCCACCCCACCGATATTTAACCCGATATGTTGATCAGCTTCTGGGTTTTCCTAAGTCTAAAAAAAAACAAAAAAACTACTTCTTCTTCCTCAAAAACTTCTTTTTACAGACTTAAAACTTCTAAAGACCAGGGAAAAAATATTGATCCATTAAAGTATCACCATATATCTTCCTATGCTGATATATTGCCATTTAAAAAACACCATATCAATCTCTTTTCTGAATGAAATATTGCTATATGTCATCAGTATGCTACACAAATCCCCCGAAAATTCATTTAAATTTTGCCATTTTTTATATGTTGATATATTGGCGCGGTATCGATCTATTTTACTAACAAAATCTCACAAGAATTTGCAAAATATCACTCGAGTTTGTAACACTGAAACGATGAAATTTCACGCAGATTTTGAAAGTAAAATAGATGCGATACCGCGTGCTTAAAAATCAATTTGATATCAGCATATGCAAATATCGGTTTTGAGTATATTATTTTTCAAAGTGTCAGAAATGGATAAACAAACTGCTATTTTCAATGACTTCCACTTATTTTTGTCCAGCTTTAACATCACGGGTATGCGATATCGTTATCGACTTACATGAGTTTCCCCAAAATATCGGCATATCGGATATCGCCAAAAATCCCAATATCGTGTGCATCCCTAAGTTTTAGTGTAAGTTTTAGCAATTTTTTATTTTTTTCAAATCCTCTTGATGTTTGTCAAAATGTTTTTATATTTGTAACGTTACCAAATGTTATTATTTTTTTATTTGTTTGCAGATGGTGTATTTTTATTTTTTTTTTGTTTCAATTTTAGTGGTCTATAAAACATAAGGGTGCAATTTGTAAAACTGAATCTGAGAAAATTTACATTTTTTTGTTTTTTTTAGAAGTTTTTAAAAGCTTAATTTGTGGATTTTATTTTTTTTTTATTCACAAAAGATATTCCTTACTTGCAACCAAAACGAAACAAAATTCACCCCATACATAAATTACAGATTATCTGTGAAACGCTTTGATTGTTTGCTAGGACCCATTTAAAATGGAGGCACTTGACGTCACGTCCGCCAAAAAGAGCGGAAACGTCCGACCTGAAATTCAACCAAAGGCTTTGAGATCCTGAACTCCTGAGGTGTCAGTCTGCTCATCAAATAAAAGGATATTTTGAAGATATCTTTCCGTAAAAGCTCTCAAAATGTCATCTATTAAAAAAACAGACAAAAGATTGATCTAAAATGTTATGAAATGATTAAATAAACCGCTTTGCCTGGAAAAACACTGCCTACAAATAAAAACCCAGAACGTCCCTCCTGGCCGACATTGCATCAAGCAGGTAAAGAACAGATTCCCTCGTGTTTCTCCTTCTTTGCAAACAACGTTTGCTATTAATAGGCCAAGGTCGATAGAGTCCTTCACTCGCTAATGAAAAGTATGGCTGCTCTGCACAGTCCCATCAAAGTAGAAAAATAAGTGACACAAATGGGACAACAATGAGAACAGAGGTCAGAATCTGCTTAACGACCTTGATTTTATTAAACGGTTAAGCTTTGCTGACAAATTAGACCATTTTTAGGCCTCGGCTCTGAGATCTGGGCCTGCTTTTAATCATACGCTGCTAAAAAGGCTAATATTTCACCAGAGAAAGAAATCATTAGATGATTCTTAAGCTCTCGCCTCCCCGGCAGGAAGGCATAAAGCATCACTACACGTTAATTAGGAACCAAGTTAGCTAGCTAGTTAGCTAGCTAGTTAGTTAGTTAGTCAGGGGATGCCAAAGTTCAGAAAATGTCCTAATTTTCTGTTAGCAGTCGGGGAACCACATGAATGTGGGACATTATGCTACTGCCTCCATTTTTTTTCTTCAACTTATAAAATGTACAAAAGTATTTAGATTATTTTATATTCATTTATTTGTGAGTATTTGACAACTAGTATCTTTTAACAGTCTTACAATTTAGAGTTAAAGTTTTAAGTATTTGTCTTAGTCTGTGGTTAAATTAAACCAGATAAAGTGAGAAACTGTCTTTTTTTTTCCAGAAAAGTCTTCTGTTTTGATCCAGTAAACCCTGTTTTAAAGTTAAATTTCTGGAAAATGCAGAAGAAGAAGAGCAGTAGGATATCTTAACGATGGATGTCAGGTTGGGTGGAGGTTTGAGGAATGCAGAAACTGAAGCTGAGGTGGTTTCTAGTAGATTTAATACCAAAAGGAGGCAACTGAAGTAAAAAAATCCAAAAATAAGAAAATACAGAAAAACAACAGGGAAAAAACCCACCAGGAGCCAGCAAAAACTGATTGAAGAGGAGGAGTATATATGGGAGACTGAACAAAGAGCAGGCTAATCAGCCGATTGGGAGCAGGTGTGGACAGAAGGATCTAGAAGGGAGTTAGGAGGAGGAGACTGATACAAGAGGGAAACACAGAGTAAACAGGAAATACAGAAGAACTCAAATAAAACCAGAAAACACCACAAATAGGAATTAAACTAATTAAACTGGAAAACACAGAAAAACATGAATCAAAGTGAAACTGAAAACAACCAAAAAGTGCGAAATCATGACAGAGGGATAAAATAAAAATAAAAAGCTTAAGGAAAACACAAATCAGACATTAAAGGTACATAGTCACAATATTATATGTTCCAAAATATACATAAGTCCAGTTAATTATGATTAAATAAGTCTGTTTATGTTCAAGCTTCATGTTTTTTGTCCCTTTTGAGCCTAAATAGATCCTCAGCGCCGGGTACGGTGATATAAAAAGATTAATGCTGTGTTCAAACCCAATGAGCGGGCATCAAACATGCTTAAATGCAGAAATCTGGACGCTGGTCAAACTGTGTCCAGGTTGCATTGCAGCTTTGATGCTCTGCTTGTTTATCTGTTCTGCAGCTTCAAGCTAGCTAGCAGCTCGGCTTTATTTACTTTATGAGCTGGAAAAATAGTTTTATAGAAATGGTTTTCTAAGTGAGAAAGTCCACCTCCAAACATCCTCTGTTCATCAGGATTATAATCCAGGGCTCGATGTTAAGCATCGCCCGATGTAAGTAGTTTTTATTGTTGATAGAGTACAGATTTCATTGCATTTTGTACAGGAAAATAATGATCGCAAAAAAAAATTAGCACTGAAAATTACTTTAAAATCACCGACATTCGATGAAAACGCCCCAGAAGTGCTGCCGGGCGCCATTTTTGTTGTTTTGTACACATTCTCGCGAGATTTGAAAAAGGACGCTGCGGATTTGAAAAAGCGGATGATTTTCAGTTTTCAGATGGCGCCTAGTGCAACATGGGTGCCGTTTCCGAACTTAGTCCCGCATCACAGCGTTTGAGGTCGGGAAGTTCGGCTCTGGCATTGCTCAACAGTAGCGCGAAAGTATGCTAGCACAATATCTGGCGGGCCAATCAAATTGTCAGGGCGGGCTTTACTCGATGATGGGCAGATGATCAACAGTAACGTAATCAACCCGCGTCCACCAAAGCGCCGCTTGGGTGACAACAACAATGCATATCAGCTGGAGAGTTGAGGTGAGTAGATTCTGCTATTAGGTCTGTTCTAGAAGATATCGACAGCAAATTAATTTTTAAAAGAGGAACAGAGAAACGCTGATCAAGGCTCATCTTCACTTATTCCTTAGAAGCGTGCAACTGCGACGCTTGATTTTTGCTGACAACAACTTTATCATTAAAGCTAACATACGCCACGCACTCCGTTGCCTTTCTTATTGGTTGTAGGTCTATCCAATTGAGTGTAGAGGCATTTTTTTTCCTGGTTCCTGTCTGTGATTTATCTTAAGTTTTTTAACCTGTCAAGTTTTTTTAGTTTTTTTTAACCTTCAATTTATATATTTTTCCAAGCACACAACTTGAGTTTAAAGCAAAGTTTAGTTTGAAAAAGATGTGCAGGAAGGATTGAAAAGCATGTTAACACTGACAATGTAGGCTTGAGTTCATTATCTGGCGCATGCAGATACACACCAGGAACCTGGAAACTTAAAAATACTGAATTACAAAAACATTTAAAAACAAACATGAATATTAGGAACTATATTTATCGCAAACGTTATACTGGGCAAGTAAAATTTGTTTTCTGGGCAAATTAAATGTGAAAAGTCACTTGCCCAAAGGGCAAGTGGTAAATTTAGGGAGGCAGCACTGGGAATCCTACGGAAGAGGATTAGCCACTAAAAAAAAAAAAAGTTACCGGTAACTGATTTTTAAATTTCATTTCAGTTTAACATGGGAAAAAAAAAATCAGAATTCTTGACTTTTTTCTCAAGAATTCTGACTGAATTCTGACAATAAAAAGTCTGAATTTCTGAGATTAAAAGTCAGAATTCTCTGACTTTTAACTCTCAGAAATTCTGAGAAAAAAAGTCCTAATTCTGAGGATTTTTCTCAGAATTCTGAGTATTTTCTCAGAATTCTGGATTTTTCTAAGAATACTGACTGAATTCTGCTGACAAATAAAAAAGTCAAAATTCTGACTTTTCTCAGAATTCGGACTTTTTCTCAAGAATTCTGACCTTTTCTCAGAATTCTGACCTTTTTTCTCAGAATTCTGACTATTTTTTCTCAGAATTCTGGCTTTTTCTCAGAATTCTGGCTTTTTTCTCAGAATACTGACTGAATTCTGACAATGAAAAGTCAGAATTCTGGATTCTTTTTCAGAATTCTGACAATATTGTCATTAATCTCAGAATTCTGAGAAAAAGTCAAATTCTGAGATTAAAAGTCAGAATTCTGACCTTTTCCCATAGGCTACTATACTGAAAAAAAAAAAAATCTGTTAACTTTTTTTCAGTGGCCCTAATCCCCTTCCGTAGATTCCCCTCTGAAAGCTCTCTGGCGGAAGTGGCCAGCTCTGTGGGGGATTTCCTGCTGTTCAGTACTCTGAATACTGGGTCCGACATTCTGGTTTTCCTGACGACGTTAGCCGACCTCCTAGCAACGCTAGCTTTCAACCAGCATCTGCAGGAGAACGTAGCATAACTGGAAATACTTTGATAGGTTGTTTTGTCTGGATGGCAGGACAACTGAGTAAAAATATTGGTCAGAAGTGTCATGTTTGTGGCTCGTATTGTGTCTCTGGTAAACATGTTATTTCTCTACTAGAAGTAATAAAGTCAATGTTGACTCCTGGCAGTACTGCGCCGCCTTTTTAAAAATTTACAATCAATATTTTTTCTTTCTCCCAGCAGCCGTTAGGAAAACAGTAAGAACAGATTCTGCCAATAAATTTCTTTCATATCATTCCAGGATTGTTTATGGCTTCTGCAGCAGCATAACCACAACCTGAACTTTTGTTTTCCTCATTTTTTAAAACAAATTTACCCGACTAATCCACAGGGGTACGAAGGCCACAGCACATCCAACTCCATAAACTCAAGCACAGAAATCCAAGAGAATACTAAAACGGCTGGGTCTGAAATAAGATGCATTTCTCCTCACTTGGTTTGTTTACATGGCTTCAGATGTGTCCTCGGAGCAGAGACCCCGCCTGCTGGCAGGAGGAGAAGGAAAGGCGCTCCTGACAGTCAGCGGATAATTGCCCTTTTGGTTTATTCTTGGGTTTATTAGTATTTGTTTGGTCTCGCCTCCTTACTTCGCCATGCGTTTCATGTTTCCTGCTCATGGCAGTCATCTGCATATCATTATGTGTTTATCTGAAGGGTCGGCTCTCTGCATGCATACATTATACACAAAGTATTGTCAAACCAAAATAATGAAAACAATCACGCTTTAAATATTTGTTTTTTTAGCTAAAGCTTGTTTCTCCTCCAGAGTTAATTTGAATTCTCTGTCTTGTGGCGAAATGTTAAATCAACATGAAACTCTTTTATTGTGTTAGAACAAATTTCAGAGTCTATTTAGAGAAAATCCACCTTGTGAACGAGAAATTGATGATTACGGCTGAGTCAGTTATTCTGAAGCAGAGCTGCTGACAGCTGGGAGGCGGAGCCACAACTCAGACTTTGAGCTTTAAAACCCAGAAATGAGCTGATAATTAACGTTTATGTTTTCTTTGGGGGGCAGAAGATTTAGACGAATATCCTCCACAGGAATACTAAAACAACTCACAGTTTAAACCAACAAGAAGTAACTTTTCAGCCTTCATGAAATATTTTCACAAATTTTGTGATTATACTTGGACTTACAAATCTATAAATGACCCGTCTGTCACGGCTTTAGGAATATGGTATAAAACCAAAGTTGTCAGGGTTTGGTGTTGGTTTGGAGGACCAGAAATGCAGAGGAGGCAGGTAGGCAGAGGTGAATTTAGGTGGGTTTAATGAGGTTCACAGGAACTGAGGCAGGAATCAAAAATCCAACAGAAATAACAGACGCAACCAGAACCAAAAGAGACACCAGGGAAAACCAAACTCTAGGAGCCAGGGAGAGACGAGAGGAAAAGCAGACAGACGTTAGACGAGGATCCAGCAAACAGGAACTGAAGAGGGAGGCTTTTAAAGGGGACAGAGACAAGAGAGGGCTAACGAGGGATTGGAAACAGGTGAGGGCAGAGCAGAAAACAGAGCAATGGAGAAGAGAACACAAGAGGGCAGCAGAGGACAACAAATGGAAAACCAAGAAAACAGGAACTAACAAACCAAGACTGTGACAAATGTTAAACATTTCTTTTTTATAATTTCGTCATTGTTTCACCACAGAAAAGTGTCTTTCCCACTGAAAATAGCAGGTTAACGCATTTTTTTCAAACAGGAATCGACCCGCTAACAGTTAGCATTTGGTTCCCTTCCCACTGGCGATAAAAGCTGGTCTAATCTCGCTGGCAGCTGGGTGATGTCATCACGCTGGGTTAGCGTTCATTATGTCACCAGTGCGATAGGAATCAGGAAAGTAAACAATGGAGAGCATCATGTCAGGAATCCAGGGCGTGGTCAGTGTGCTTTATTGTTTCTCTATTATCTCTCTGACTCCCTCTCACCAGAGCTGCTCCATGTTTATCTATGTTAACTAAAAGTCACCAAAATGTTCTTGAACTAAATTAATTTGCACTTGATTTGTCAACACTCTGTTACTAAAATTAGCTGTAAAGTTTTGGAAATTCAACGATTCAATTTCAATTCATTTCAGTTTATTTCTATAGCTCCACCACATCATGTCATCTCAGGTCACTTTCCAGTTCACCAGATCATCCAGTCAGATTGATTCAAAGTTTGCCTATCTAAGGAAAACCAGCTGATTGCATCGACTCATTGACTCTTCAGCAATCCCATCCCTCACTCAAGCATGCTTGTAGCCACAGTGGTGGAGAGGAAAAATCTCCTTTTGAACAGGAAGAAACCTCCAGCAGAAACCAGGCTCAGTGTGAGCGTGCCATCTGCTGAGGTTCACCTGGGGTTCAAGGGAGACAGAAGCAGACATAGAAAAGAAGCATAGATACAAAAGGCAGCTGCTCAGGCGCCCCCGTCAGGAAACACACAGCCAGGCAGACCGACCTCAAAGCCAGCTCCCCATGTCAGAGGATGAAGAGAGCACATCCAGTTAGTCACAGTCAGAGAAACAGGACTACACTCGGAAAACAGTACAAGCTCCAACATGAACAGAAACAACAGGATTTTTAAAAATTCATAAAATTCCTTTATTAGCTTTTTCTAATCAAAATGGTTGGGCTGCTCAGTGAAGCAGTGGGTACCTTCTTGCTGCCTTGGGTTCGATTCCCGGGGTCTTTCTGCCTGGAGTTTGCATGTTCTCCCTTAGCATGCGTGGGTTATCTCCGGGTACTCCGGCTTCCTCCCACAGTTCAAAAATCATGACTGTTAGGTTGATTGGCTTCTCTAAATTGTGAGTGTGGGTGAGTGTGTGCATGACTGGTTGTTTGTCCTGTGTGTCTCTGTGTTGCCCTGCGATGGACTGGCAACCTGTCCAGGGTGGACCCCGCCTCTCGCCCATTGACTGCTGGAGACCAGCAAGTGTGTAAGAAAATGGATGGATGGATTGATGGATAACCAAAATGGTCTCTTCCTTATCTGAACTGCTCCGTCCCCTCATACCTGTACGTGTTCTTAGATCTGATGCTTTTATTTTTCCCAAAGTCTTGGTATAAATCTGGAGGATGGAGACATTTAGCAGATTTCTTGCTCAAAGGTTGTAGAATAAAGTGATGGTCGAGTCTCCATGACTTGAGGTTTTTGAAACTTGAATAAAAACACATTTTTCTCATCATCTCATTGACAAAGGCAAGCCAAGGCAAATTGATTTGTGGCACAATTCAGTACAAAGACAATGCAAAGTGCTTTACATGATTAAAATACAGGGAAATAAAACAGAATCAAAGCAAGTAGGAAAAAACAAATAAAATAAACAAAAAACATTAAAAACAGTTGGACCAAAGAAAATAAAAAAGTTGAACTAATGATGTTTCAGTTGAACTGTTTAACTAGAACAGTCTTGATTTAAAGGAACTCAGGCTTTCGCAGCACTTTTCCAGTTTTCTGGAAGTTTGTTCCAGATAAGTGGAGCATAGGAACTAAATGCTGCTTCTCCATGTTTTTAGTTCTGGTTCTAGGTATGCAGAGCAGGCTGGAGCCATTTTTTATATTTTATTTGTGCTTCAAACGTTGTTGTTTTGTTTTTTTGTTTTCTTCTTTAGTGTGAATTATGAATATACGTTTTTCTATTTAATATATTTATTTTGTGTCGTCTTTGGTCGGCTTCCATGTTGTTTTTAAAGTGCTTTATGATTAAATTGGTACGTAAAAAATAATCCACCAATGTTCTTCTCTGCTGTCCTATTTTAAATGCAGAATTATCCTGTTTTAGGAGACAAATAATTTTCTTAGGTCCTTTTTTACAGCGATAGTCATTCAATTATTCTTTTAAAAATTCTTTATTTGACAGAATTCACCTTTTGACATTCAGCTTATTGTACATTAAATCACCAACATTAAATGACGCTGATATTAAGATTCAGATAAAACATTATTCATCTTTTCTACTGAAGGTTAATGTTCTTTGGCAGCAGGTAAGAGGGAATAGTCTATATTATGAACCTTTTGACTCCCAGGAGAGAAACCTGGAAGGGAAGGTCTTTGTTAAATTCATTTATGGAATCAAAAGTAGAGAAATATTTTCTAAATTAGTCCCTTATATGAACAAAGTCATATTGAATCAAAGATAAACCGGAGAAATGAGCTTTGACCTGCATTGGAAGCAGGATCGCTGCTGCAGGTCATTCATCCCAGCTGCCATCAGACTTTACAGTGCGGCACTATAGATGCAATAACTAATGTGCAATAAATATTTAACACCCTGTGCAATAACCCTGGTAAATAAGAGCCTTCAGCTGTTACAGTTAACCCACCACCTCACTGTTGTTCTTTACCTGGAGCCAAATCCATATCTGGATAAGTTGCCTTCAGTCGCCTTCAGCGAGCATACGCTGTATCGTGTACCGAGTTCCAGCCTGATGCGTAGCGTAGCATACAGGAGCTAACGAGCGACGATCAGCCTCTAACGACCTCCTGATCAGGAATCGTAACGTCAGGAGAAAATCAAACATGTTTGAAATTCAGTCGGCCGTCCTGAGGTGTAGGTGGTTAAATCCTGCTGCTAGCAGAGCTACTTGAAGCGACAGTGGAGAGGAAAAACTCCCTTTGAACGGGAAGAAACCTCCAGCAGAACCTCGAGTGCTGAGCAAACAAGGGAGTTCCTCTTCTTCGAGATTGACGAGTCCGTCCAGCGCCATCTCTCGACGCTGAGGCTGACATTTGGCTTCTTCTTCTTTTGACTATCGAGTGAATTTCTCCACTATGAGATCAATCAATTCTATCTAATCTTTAAATCTAAATTCTACAAAATTCAGATTTTTCATATCCAATCTACGATTATTTTTTTCTGACTGAACCACACTGCAAAAACAATCTAGAAATAAGTAAAAATTCCTTAAATCAAGTGTATTTTACCTTAATTTTAGCAGGTAAATGGGATGATTTGCCACTGGAATGAGTATTTTTACTCTTAAAAATAAGATAATTAGATAAAATGCACTTGAAATAAGACAATGCAGTTGCTTTTTCTTATTTTAAATGTAAATTGTCTTGTTCCACTGGCAAAGGGTCTCACTTACCTCCTCAATTCAAGAACAAATGTACTTAGTTTAGGAACAAATTACTTATTTAGATTTCAATTTTTTGCAGTGCAGATTTATTTGTTTTATTGAAAATCTTTCAGAGGGATGGAGCTATTTTAAAGCTGTGGATGTGTAAAACATTACGGTTAGTGAGACAAGCTGCTTTAGATTCAGGTTCTTTAGGTTTGGGCTTCCATTCACACGCAGCATTCAGAACGCCATATGATCTCTGTCTGGATCCTCTAATGTTTCCGCCCAGATAACGATGGTTCTCTAAGGGTGTTACAGACCCTCATAGTCAAGGCCGGGAAGGGAAACGTCCCTCAAAGCGGAACAAATCTGTGCCGAGCCGCTCCGCCGCGCACACTGCTGCACTGGTGCTTTCAGGGACCTCGACATGTCATTTCCAGCATAGCACCCACATACGGCAGACGACAAATGACGCCGTTTAGTGCTCTGCTTTGCACTCAGTCACCAGTGACTCTCTCTTTTCACACGTACTCATTGCTGTGAATTACATAGAAACGCTGACCGGCCACCATCTCCGCCCTGCATCCATTTCTGAGTCCAAACGCCGACTATAAATCTGTTCCCATGAACATTAGGAGACAGCAGGCAGATAATAGCTTTATAGCTTGAAGGCCACTTGAGAAAATACAGCAGCCTTACATGACATGCGCCTCATTCTCAGCAGTTAGGTCACTTTCCTTCCACATGTCTCCTTTTAACTCGTATTCACTGGTAAATCTGGGAGTAAAGGTCAAACTGTATGAAGTTATTAAACAACTAAAACCTTCTGTGATTTTAAATGCATGGTTGTTCTTTTCAGTACAAACTGCTCATCAAGTCTGATTAGCAGCTGAACTGCATCTTTTAAGTGACCTGCTTCCTGGCCTCTTCGCCATAAATGATTTTAAATAACCTCCTCACATCACAGCATGCTGGTGCATTTACACCCACCTGCTGCCAGAGTTCAGCAAGCTTTGCTGGAGTGGCAGTACGGTGGCCCAGAGGTGCAAACACTCTGCAACTACATAAATGAGCATTTAGTAAAAAGGAAGGCAAACATAAAAAAAGTTAGAACAAAAAAAATAAATAAAAACTCGCAAAAGGAGGATGCTGTAAGAAGCAAAACGAAAAAAGAGCAACAAACTAGCTCCAGAATATGGAGTTATATTTGCTCCATTATTGTTTGAGGCAAATAAAAAAAAAAAAAAAAGTATATATATATATATATATATATATATATATATATATATATATATATATATATATATATATATGTGAGAATTTTTTTAAATTAGTCATTTTGATTATTAAAAATCTTTATAATTATTAGAGCTAAAAGAAGTGATTTTCAACTGAGTAAAATGTTCTTCAAATAATTGTATTTGGATTAGATTGCAATATGTTAGTAAAATTATCTGCCAATGATTCACCCCCCACCCCCAAAAACACACACACATCTAAAATAAGAAAAAAAACCATCTCCATAAAGGTAATCCAGATTATAGAGTAACTTTTGCTCCATTATTGTTGCAAGCAAAGAATGTATTTTAGAAATGAAACTTTAAGAAAGGTTTCCTTATTTAAAAAGAAAATGTTTTGAAAGTAACTTTGTTTGTTTTCTCAGATTTTATTTTGTCATTTATTAAAAAAAAAACTTTTTTCATTTTTCTCTCTTTTTCTGATTGAGTTTTAAGAATGATATTGTTTTCAACCATGTTTTCTCTGTATTGAGGAACAAAGACTCATTCTGATTGGTCAACACAACAATGAGCCTTTTTATTGCGAGTGAAGAAAATGTGATTTATGTTAACGCAAGTAGAAAAAATGCAATTTGTAAAACTCAATCTGAAATTTGAAATAATTAAATCTGAAAATATCAAATCTGTATAAAGCAATAAGAAAATTAATTAGCTGCAAAGCTAATTCCAAAACCTTTTTATTTTATTTAGAAGTTTACAAAGTTTAACTTCTGGATATATATATATTTATTTTTATTGTAGCAAATTTTCTTCAATAAAAACTGCTGTTTGCTTCAGAGGAGTGGAGGCCTAGCGGTTGAAGCAGCACTCTGTGCTCTGAGAAAGTTGCAAGTACCTGGTTTGATCCCTAAAGCCTCCACTCTGGGTCCCTGAGCAAGACCCTTAACCCCACACCGCTCCCCGGGCGCCGCACAATGGCAGCCCACTGCTCCCCAAGGGGAGGGGTTAAATGCAGAGAGGGAATTTCTCCATTGGGGAACAATAAAGGGATTAACATTTTTTTCATATAAAAAAAAATGGAACATATTTCACCCCATACACCTGCACTTTTTCTCCACCAGAAGTTGGATAAACAGTTTCTCTCAAATGTCAAACTTTTTAGCTCCGTCCACCATAACGTGACATTTCTCTACCTGCATTAGATGCCGTCACTTACTTTAAATCACAAGTGACATTTTATTATTCCCTTAATAATGTAATTTTTTTTATTCTAAAACAAATTTACCTTTATACATTTTCCAGGATATTTTTTCCGAGCAGAAATTCCTCTATAAGTGAAGTAATTTTAATGCACAGAACATTTAACCGTAGGATGATAATTAAAGCCCATCTAAGAACTCATCCTTCAACCATCCGTTCATGACAGCCGTCAGCTCCTAATTGTGGAGCACATTAAAAACATGTTTGTCTTGTTTTTTCCTCCCACTCAGAATTCCTCTGCGATTCTGCAGGGTGCAACAAAACCTTCATAAAGGTCATGTTTGCCTGGTGAAAATAAACTTAATTACACAAATAATCTGAGATCCCTGATGAGGTTTAGCCGATCTATATGTCAGTGCCGCGGGCGGATGGGAGGCGAGAGGCGGCAAATGAGGCATAAACGCAGCTTGTAACCCTGTATGCGTCCGCCATACGATATGATGGCCGTTCCGGTAATCACCGTGCCGCTCCTGCATCCTTGTTTGAAACTTGATCGCGGCCTGTCAGTGATAACACCCTGAGCCAGATGGTTTTATTCAGTGCGGCCTCACACTTCATTAGGGAGAGGGGAACGCAGCGGGAAGAGGTACTTTAGGAAGATGAATTAGAGGCTGAGGCCGGCCTGCTCTGCTCTGAGCCGCAGAAAATGATCCAACCTTTCTGTGGAAGTAGACGAGCTTCACCTGCTGCCTCAGTAGACAGGAGGACTGAGGCTACTAGCCTCTGGAAGGTAGCCTCAGACTAACTTCCACGATGCATTTTAGTAAATCGTTGGAGAAACCTCTCATTTCAGCTAGAAATTGTCACGATTTGTTTGGAGGTTTTTGTGAAGACCCAAATGCAGAGGCTGACAGGCAGGTAGTGATGTTATGAACCGAGTCTTCGAGGCGTGTGTCGAGTAATGGAGGGGGCGTGATTCATTTAGAGGAGGGGCCAAAATTGATGACGTCCGAGGCCTCGTTACCGTGAAACCAGGTGACCGCTTCGGAAAGTGGTTCGGAATGCGCAAGAATTTTGAAAGGCATTGTTAAAGAAAAATGATTATTTTTAGTTTTTAAGACATTTTTTCTAAGTACTAATAGCATGTTTTTTAAATGAAAATTGTATTATCTAATTTTAGAATTAACTAGTTTAGTAGATGATGAATGTATTTGAAAATTGTACTATCTGTGACAATATCAGAATCAAATGGAAATTGTTTGAATGAAAATGTGTTAGCTTGTATACTTAGGATTGAATATTATGTTTCATAGGTGAGAAAAAGGAATTGTACCTCATGTTCTGTTGATTCTATGTGTTATTTTTGGTTTAAGGCAGGATTCAATCTTTTGGGGTGAATAGTGCAGAAGAGCAAAATTGGGTTTGTGAAGATAACCTTTCCTTGAACCAAATTACTGAATTTAAGTTTGTTCCTGAGAATTTATATCAGGAGAGACCCCGGATTCCACAGCTATCTGTGAAATCTTATCTTATTTTTTCCTTAGCCAGATGACCTTAGAATTCCTGGAGGCCAGGACAAGCTCTCCGCTTTTTCTTGTTAAAACAAAGGAGCAAATGGCCTTTGATTTTTGCCGTAAATTAGGGGAAGTTCTACGTTTTTCTGAGTGTCCAAGGTAGCTTCCAATTGGTCAAGCGGAGGGACGCCTTAACTGAATATACTAAAAGGAAAGACACACCTACATTATAAAAGTTTGTGCACACGAGTAAAAATTCAGATAGCTGCCACCATTTTGCTTTTTTGCACCAGCTCTCTCCAAAGACGCGTCTTTGCCTTTCTTTTCTATTTTCTTTACCTCAGGTAATTGAATGTATGTTTCTGTTGTTCTGCAGTTTTGTTGTTAATTCATAAGCTGTTTCTTGTTGGATTAAATTCTGTGATTCTGTAGCTGGCGACCACACGCCGCACACCGGGAGGGCCTGGGATCAGAGGAAGAGCCAAACTTTTTCCAAAGTTAACTATCATTAGAATATTTTCTTCCTTAACAGCATCTAAAGCAGCCTCAGTGTTCAGTCAAGAAGTGGGAGATTGGAGGAGAGCTGCTGTCAGCTGGATAGATTCTAATAATAGATTGGTTGTTTTCCAACCAATCTAGTTGCTTAAAGCTAATTTGGTTTGAATAAACAATGTAATGATCAAAATTTAAACAAACCACCGGTCAAATCCCGCGTTAAGACGTCAGTGATAACAAGTATTAGATTATCTACATAGGTGGCGTCAGCTGTAAGAGTCAGGCTCTCATTCTAGAGGTTGTTGGTTCAAGTCCTGTCTTTGGCTTTTGAAAATTTCGATTACACTTAATTATTTTGGCTGATGAAACTAATTTGCATTGTTTTGCCCGAGTAAAAATATAGATTGGGTAAATTAGGTCGGTTTGGCCAAAAGATTGGTTGAACACAACTTCCAATCTGATTAAAAAACCAAAAAATTGGAAAAACTATCATGTTTGAATAAAAATGACTAACACCTTTCATTTTGTTCATCTATTGCCCAGATTTGCACGAAACACTGTCACTGTCTGCTTGAGGTTTATTTCACTAAAATGGCAGAAAAACGCTGCACCTTAAATGATTGTTCTAAGAAATTTTACACTTAAAAAATGTACAAAAGATTTTATTATACACACCAACCATTAACAATTTCAAGGGAACTTAAAAAGGGGAAAAAAGAAAAACAGATTTTTATTACAAACTGTAGTTCTGCACTCCACCAGTAGGTGGTGACATGTTCACATGAAGCCTCATGAACTGTGGGGATCGAAGCAATAGCCCAATTTGGCCAAACGGGTTCAATGCCTCATGAGGCTTCATCTCACCATCACTAGAGGCAGGAGTGAGTTCTTTAAATATTTAATGAAAGATCAGGCAGCAAAAACAGGTATCCAAAAATCCAACATAAAAATAAAACACAAACCTGAACCATGGAGACATCAGGGGAAAAGCGCCACAAGGAGCCAGGGTGAGACAAAGTAAGACGAGGAACCAGCACTGAGGGACTGAACAGGGAGCGTATTTATGGCTGACTGAACAAAGGCAGGACTAACGAGCGGATAAGGAGCAGGTGTGGGTTGGGCTGACGAGGAAGCAAGGGAAAAGAAAACACAAGGGGGCAGCAGAGGACAAGCGATGAAAAACCTAAGAAAATAAAATAAATCCAGAACACATCAATAAAGCTAGAAAAGAAAAACATGGATAAACATGAAACTGTAAACTTAGAGAAAACCAACAGAACCAAAATTTTATTCCAAAGACATTTTGGAAAAGAAAAAAAAAAACAACAACAAATTCTGGAAATCAGAATAAAATAATGCATTTCATCAATGAAAGTTTGAAAAACATTTTAATAGAAAAAAATTTTAAAGGCTAACTTTGCTGTTTTCTTAGATTTAGTTTTTATCTTTAAAATGCATTTTTTAATGTTTAAAATATTCAAGTGTTTTTTTTATGTTCAGATTGTGTTTTATAGATTTCAATCTTTCCAAACTGTATTTTCCGGATCACGTTCTCTTTACTTCCTGGGGCGGGCTTTCCTCTGGACTGAGGAGCTGAGATGCATTCCTATTGGTCTGCTGGACGTTAGCGACAACATTTCATTGGTCAAGAGCAAGTGTTTGTATTGAGCTTAACAATATTGAAATTTTGAAAACAGAAAGGAAAAAAACCAAGTTACTCTTAACATCCACCCAATTTTTGGGAAATCCTCGCCTATTTTGCATACGCAAATGTAAAATCAAATAACTCAGGAACTGTAAACCCAAATCACACGTGTTATACATCATTTGAAAGCTAACACCTTCTAGTTTCTGAATTTATAAATGGAAGCTGGGTGAGTAAAACACAGCCCAAGCTGCATCAGTCCAAACATGACTCAAAGTATTTTTTTTTATTCTTGAAAATAATCTGTCTTTTTTGAAAAATCATGCTTGCTTGTTGTGGCTGCTTTGTTTACATGTTGACATGCTGCTTTATCTGTATTAATTGTACTATACTAGTAAACTTTTTACCGGTGTAATTTTGATGCATTCTGAGTTATTAGCTGTAAACGCTTTCAAACGGTTCCCTGGTGACCTGGTGGGTTTTTTAAGGATAAAACTTTGCTTCGATCAAGATAATTTTGAATGTTTAATTTCTCGATTGCAATTTTTGAAATTATTTCCATTTGCAATTTTTTTTCTGCTTGCAACAATAATGAAACAAAATTGACTCCATACATATTTGTCTCTTTTTATTTGAGCTTAAAAAACAGAACATAGAACAGCATCAGACTGACAGGCAAAGCTGGGGGTGGCGGTGTAATGGTACGGGGTTTGATCAGTTGGTCAGGACCTTGTCGACGCTCTATTATAGAAATCGCTCTATTATAGAAATCCTGACAGAAAAATCCCGGCCATCAGCTCTTTATTTTTCCCACACTGCAGGAATTCACTATTAGAAAACAGATTTTAGTTTTTACTCTGCTTAATTTGTTTCTTATATTGTTTCAAATATTTTGAAATGAAAATAAGGAGCCAGATGAGCCTGAAGTGATGCGGCCGTGTCTCGATGTCTACTCTTATTGAACTAGCTCTACGTTCTCCCTTTGCCAGGATGAGTGAGCGGTGCATGCAGATCGGAAGCAAAGGGGCTCTTCTCGTTGTGGTGCTCGTGATCGGCGTCCTGGAGCTGTCCTCGTCGACAGAAGCAGCGACAGGTGAGCCTGCAGAAACAAAGACATCAACTGCTTTGATTTCAGTAAACGGGGAACATCTGGACTCGTCCTTCCGTGAAAACATGGCAGTGGGGTCACATCGGACGGGGAGGAAGCCATTATTGTCGGGAGTCAGTAATTAGCAGTACGGTGCTACAGAAATGTGCAAAAAGAGTAATTTCTCTGAAGTTTACCGAAATGATGAGTGAAAACATTTATGCCTTTTTGAACTTCTCATTTTCTTCACTTTGCAATCAAAAATTGATGTGTTACAATAATAACTTTTAACTTTAAAGCATATTTGTAAAAAAAAAAAAAAAAAAGACTAAAGAGATAGTTACAATTTAAAGGAATAGTACACCGAAACTTATGATTAGCCTTCATTTTTTCTACTCACTTTACATGCTGAACAACACTCTGGAGTACTTTTTTGATATCTCAAATGCATCTGGAGATCTGGGAAGCTTCACTTGCTGTCTGCTGACATTCAAATAATGGAGGTCTATAGTGACCCGAGACAGAAAGGTCCATAAAAGTCCACAAAAACGTGTCAATATTCCTCCATACTGCTCGTCCAATGTATTCCAACTGTCCTGAGTGGGTAGCATCCAGAATTTACTCGAAACGAAGTCATTTAGAATGTTTTTTAGAGCATAAACAGTAGTGGATAGGATTTCCTAATGGCGCCCCCATGTCGCGGCGATTCTGGGGAAGCGGCCCCGGAGCCAAACCGGATGGAAGAGCGCATTCAGCGTCTGCTCTGCCGATAATGCAAGCGGTAAGAAGAAAGAAATATTATTTACCTGTGTGCAAAAGAGAGAGGCTGCGAAAGAAAGAAAAAATGTGTCACCGAAAGGACAGTGTTGAGGAAGAGCATGAGTTTCGCGCCGAGCTGAGATCAGCACTGGTTTGGTCTGCGGGGACCTCGCCAGGCTCATGTTATAAAAACGACAACTAGATTCAAGTAAATGCAGTGCCACTCCGGTACCAGGCACTACATTGGACATATGAAACTAATGACCGTTTTAATGAACTTTACTGCCTACCTCGGCAATCTGAGATTTCCGTTGGACCGGTAGCACTAAATTGGTGACTTAGAAACGGCGGCGCTGTCAAGGAAACTGGCTATGGACAAGCGGAAACGTAATGCAAAGAGGGAGGAGGTTTGTGTCGGAGGTCATGGTGGATGAGGCTCCTCCGTCATCCATTTTATTTAGGAGGAAAGCGGGGACGAAGATGTTGTGGAAGAAGGACGCCGAGGCGGCAGAAAGCTTGGTTTGGCGGGTGTAGAAGGCTTCCAGCCACGTGCATATTTGAAACCCCTTACCCCTCTCCTGCTTTACCAGTTCTATTGGCGCTCGCCTGCCGCGAGGCACTGGCGATCCATCCCCGTGAACACTGGGACCTTAACTCAATGGGAAAGGAAAGGATTCTGATTTCAACCGTTGCGTATATTAGCTGCGACATATGAATCAAGATGCTATGACCGAAAAACATTTGATTGACAGATGACCGTTGATGATATATGATTGGCTGAATTTAGGTGTTCAGGCTGACGTGCAGAACTAACTGGCCTGCAAGAAGATAACGACAAAAAAAACACAGATTTTTAAGACAGAAGATTTTTTTTCTTAAATACAAATTTTCTAAATTTTGGGACAAAATGGTCTCATAAAGAGTATATTTATATAAATGTTTAATCCAGAATGATTTTACATTTAATCATTTGACATAATTTCCATACGACTTTAAAGGAATTTATTCCCAACTAAAGGTTTATGCTCTATGGAAACATTCACATGGATCCATATCTTACTCGAGTTTCTCTATTTACTTTAACAGAATGCATTTCCCTCTGGTTGTTACTTTTAATTTGGAGGTTGTAGAACCAGGGTTGGGACAAATATATATATATATATATATATATATATATATATATATATATATATATATATATATATATATATATATAAACAATCTATGGTAAGGAAGGATCCATTTGATACTATGTAGAGCATTTAAGATCAATGACTATTCCAGTTATCAGCAGGAGCTCCCAAACATTTCAGCCTTTGGCCTAAAAAAATAAAACAATCAACTGGATCCCCCTATACATCACTACATCCAATAAATTATCCATCCATCCATTTTCCGTCCCGCTTTACCCAAGCAAGGTCAGTGGGCGAGAGGAGGGGTCCACCCTTGACAGGTCTCCAGTCCATCGCAGGGCAACACAGAGACAAACAGGACAAACAACCACTCACACACACACCTAAGGAGGATTTAGAGAAGCCAATTAACCTAACAGTCGTGTTTTTGGACTGTGGGAGGAAGCCGGAGTACCCGGAGAGAACCCACACACCCTCAGGGAGAACATGCTAACTCCAGGCAGAAAGACCCCGGGCCGAGAATCGAACCTGGAACCTTCTTGCTGCAAGGCCTTCTGGTGAAAAAAACTGCCATTTCATATTCTGGTACATTTTAACCCAAAACCACAAACAGAATCGACTTTATTTTCACTTTCAGTGGCTAAAAACAGCAGCGGGAAAATGCAGACAGGCCTCCCAGCCTCAGAGAGCTTTTTGGGGATTGGTGGCCTGGTGGTTATGGTCTAAAACAAGGACTCTTACTGCGTTCCCTGTCTCATCTCAACCGGTCCGGCAGCAGACCGCCATGTTGAGCCTGATTCTGCCAGAGGTTTCTTCCCAAAGGGAAGTTTTTCCTCTCCACTGTCGCCTCATGCTTGCTCATCATGGAATGTTCCAAAGTCTAAAGTAGTTGCATCAATACATTTCTCCTAATTGTCTTTTCTCTTTGTGGGATTTTTTCCGGATTTAATTACTTGTTATTAATTATTATTGACACTAATTACTTTCCTCATCTAATTCGGCCTTCCATGTACTTCAGGGATCACATTACAATGATTATAAAAAAAACACCTTAGCCCCCCCCGGGACCCCAACCTGGGAACCCATGTTTCCCTCTGGGGACTTTAAGACCCGCCTACTTTGCTGCTGACTAAAGGAATAGACTCCTCGCAGCCTTAATAGAATAAAACATAAAGTACAGTGTATATAATACAGTAATTGGAACATTATTGAAATATTTACTGAAAGGAAGCAGCAGGCTTTTTTAAATAGCGAGGAGGGGGGAGCATCGCACTTCTCAGATCACGCTCCATTGTCTGAATTATTTAGAGGCTGAGTGTTTCCGTCCTGTTTTAATTGCATGTGACATTTTCATGAGGTGTCTTTTTTTTTCTGCAGAGGGACTGTCTGCTGCTGGGGTAAACAGAAAATGTGGGAATGATGGCCTGAAAGCTGCGGCTAATTGTTGGAGCTGTGAGATTTCAGCTCGGTCCGTTTAATTAGCCTTCACTTCAGGTTGCTGGACAGCAACGGTTTGACAGAGGTTTTAATGGAGTCATCTGCTGAACTCCCACTGACTCACAAAATAAGTTTAAATGGATTCAGCAGCTTTTCAAGCTTTTTAAGCTAAAAATATTAAAGTTGATTTTTTTTTTTTCCGAATTCCCTCAAAACTTTCCCTGCAGTAATTTTAAGACCATTACAACCACAAACCTTGTAGGTAATAAATATCCATTAACAAATAATGACAAATGTTATGACAGAGTATAAGGACCAGGCTAGTAGTGATATATATATATATATATATATATATATATATATATATATATATATATATATGTATATATATACAAGAATAAACATGTAAAAAAATAAAATTAGCTCCTTATTCTTTCATTTCGAACTTTGACTCCACCTCTGGTGGTTGGAAAAAATCCACAGAAAAGCTGCGACTTCTTAAAAGCCGAATAGTTCAAAGATTGGGGAAAAACTAGCAGCTTTAATTCCCGAAAATACGACATATAAACATAAAAAAATCCTTCCGATTTTGTTTGGATTCATACCCTTCAAACTTCGATAACCTTCAAGCAAAAGTCAAAGTCAGGCTCCGCTTTTCTATAAGACCTCTTTCCTTCATGCCGCCACAGGAACCCTGGATAAGATGACAGCGCTGCCAATTCTGGACATAACATCATTTATAGAATGGAACCAAATACCGTTTATAAATTCTTGACACTGTTTTTCATTCAGCCACTAATGCAACTTTTCACACATTCCTGCAAACTTTATGTGTCCAAAATCGCTCTGGGAAGCAATACCCAACATTTGTTTTCACTAACAAACCAAGTTCTGCTTGATACCTTTATATTAGGGATGCCCGATATTGGGATTTTGGCTGATATCCGATATGCCGATATTTTAAAAACTCATGTAGCCGATAACCGATATCGATACCCGATGTTAAAGCTGGACAAAAATAAGTAGTCATTGAAAATAGCAGTTTTGTTATCCATTTCTGACACTTTGAAAAATAATATACTCAAATATATTTTCATATGCTGATATCAAATAGATTTTTAAAAATGCGGTATCGATCTATTTTACTTTCAAAATCTGGTGAAATTTCATGCGTTCTGTTACAAACTCTCGTGATATTTTGCAAATTCTTGTGAGATTTTGTTAGTAAAATAGATCGACACCTCCACAATATATCAACATATAAAAAAATATGGCAACATTTTGGTGAATTTTCGGGGATTCCGTATTAGCATAAGTATTGATGACATATAGCAATATTTCATTAGTAAAAGAGATTGATATGGTGTTTTTTAAATGGCAATATATCAGCATAGGAAGATATTGGGATATTTTAATGGATCAATATTTTTTCCCTCGTCTTTAGAAGTTTTAAGTCTGTAAAAAGACGTTTTTGAGGGAAGAAGAAGAAGTAGTAATATTTTATTTTATTTTTTTTAGACTTTAGAAACTCAGAAGCTGATCAAATATCGGGTTAAATATATCGGTGGGGTGGCCGATGTCCGATATTCAGTTTTAAGGCCGATACCGATAGGGAGCCGATTATATCGTGCATCCCTACTTTATATGAACTTTTTAAAAAATTATTAAGGGAATTAAATGGATGGAAATGAAGGTGAGGAAGGGAGAGGAGTTAGGAAATATAGGAAAAGTTCGGTCAGCAAAAGAGTAATCAATAGATCATTATCTATAAATGAATTCAGCGCTAATGGCTAAAAAAATAAAATAAAATAAAATTATTTTAAGCTAAGATCACTGATTCTGGGAGCGGCCATTTTTACCCAAATATAGTAGCCCCTCCCTCCTGCCATCTTCCAGCAGTGACGTCACGGTGCGGTAAGCCTAAGCGCCATTCTCCCGCTTTACAAGCCTAAATCAATGGGAACTACTAGACACATCTGCAATCAACAACAATTATTGAAGATTTCCAGAGGACTTCACCATTGAAATTCACCAGAGCTATAGTGAAACTGACAATGCCCACGTGCATGGCAGCTGGATGCTGGAATACATCGGGTAAAAGTGGAAAAAAAAGAGTTATTCCACCTTTCTGATTCCTGATCCTCCACGGACGGGTTGGTCGTTGGATGCGCCAACTTGAAGAGGGAGGATTTGCACATCGAACTTCTGGCCAGAGAAAAACCCGTAATATGTAGCCAACATTTGGAAGAAGAATGTTTTCAAGATGACTTGGATAATAGCGCGCGTTGTGACAAAACACCAGATACAGCACTGGGACTTGATCAACAGCCGATACCGCCACACCGTGACATCACAAACCGCATGCTAAAGAAAAAAGGAAAAATAAACAAAACAGAATATAAACCGCAGACTCTACAAATCTTCTTCCACCTGTTTCTTGGTAAAGCCTCTTTCCCACTGAAAATAGGGGGTTAACACGTGTTTTTCAAACCCGCTAACATTCAGCATTCGGCCCCCTTCCCACTGGCAGATTTTCCTCTGTCCCCCCCGCAGCTGTGTGTCTGGGGATATCCTCACACTGGGTTAGCATTGATGATGTCACCAGTGCAAATAGAAATCAGGAGAGTAAACAATGGAGTGCAACATGGTCCGACGACTGAGGGACATGAGGGCCAAAAAAAGAGCGGAGATCCAGGTGGAAAAAAGAGGGTCCCAGCGTCTCGCCAGCGTAACCTCGCTTCTTCTAGCGGGTCAAACACGCGAGTTGTTTTCCTCGCAATTTACGGCTCATATAAAACAAAACAAGCCGGGCCTCCTGAGGAGCAGCGGAGCGCCTGTGGAGAGGGCGGACGTCTGGCTTCGGTGGTATTGCATTGCACTCATTGCACTGATTATTTGCAGTATTTTTGCAGTATTTTTGATGCAACTTTTCTACTTCTGTTATTTGCTGTTGTTTCTAAAAAAAAAATGCATAACGATATTACAGCTTTCATTGATTTATTTCAAACTTGAAACTTTGTTTAGCCTGTAAGGTGTAGAAAAAATAAAAAAATAAATTAATAAATTAATCTATTAATCGAATCGTATCGTGGTGTATTCTTGAGTATTGAAAATAATCGAATCATTGGGTCAGGAAATCGATACTGAATCGAATCGCTATAATGGATGTGATTTACACCCCTAATTTGCAGTGTCAGGGACCAGACTTAAATAAGGACAAAAGGTGTTTAAAATTTGAAAAGGTGCTTTCATTTAATTGTGTCAAAAATGGTTAAGGCTCAAAAACAATACAAAATAACTTAAATAATAAATAACAAGGATCTGGGCCCAACCTAACCGAGGTCAACTGAGGATCCAACTCAAACAAAAAAACTGACCTGCAAACAAAGAACTAAAGGCTGCTTAAAAAGGGATGGAGTAACCCAAGTCTGCCACATGAGGGACGCACAACATAACAAAAGAACCATTAAATACAAAATTAACTAAACCATTCTATGAAACAATTTAAGCAAAACTAACTTTTACTTAGCAGAAACAGTGAGTATTTAAGTGACAAACTAATTAAAAACATCCTGAAACAAGTCTCCCCCGTCAGTCTTTCAAAAAGCAAATGGTACGCTCCAGGTTTCCTTCTCCAGCTAACATTAACTAAAGTTGCACCCAGTAGAAAATACCTGTCTAAAAGAAGTAACTTAAACGAACTGTAATATAATATAAAGCAAGAAAAAAGTACTAACAGGATGTGGAGGTGGGAGGATCATCCACCACATGCGTTAAAAGTGCAATTTAACAAAATGCATTTTTTCAGCATTTGCTTTGTTGCAAGTCCTTTAACAAAGCACACTGGACAAGCGGGCTTCAAAGCTAATGAAAAAACTGAAACCCTGGAATAAAAATAAAAATACAATCGCAATTTTAATACTGTTCAAAATAATTTTTTTGGCTAAATCAGCTTTTTTATTTCCATTTTTCCTTTTTATTTTTACATCTACTTGTTTTAATGTGTTTGTTCTATGTTGCATGTGTTTATGTTTTTATTTACCATTGAGGCCTCTCGGTCAGGTCATGTTTGTTCATTTAAATAATTAAAGGTTTAATAAAAACAATAAAAAAAACAAAGAATAGGACAAAGTATTACTTTCCTTTCACCTTAATTTTACACACTTTATAGTGTTGATTTAGCTTAAAATGTAAATAAAATCTTCAGGTTTGCACAGAGCCGTGTTTCCAGCTGGTTTCTGCTCATAAGAAGCTGCAGACGTACAGATTCAGCATCAGAGGCTGAGAAACAGAAACACTGATCTGATTATACAGTCATTTGCTGCTTCTGATGGTGTAGCACCTCGTAAAATCCCACCTGCTTCTCATGGAGCTTTGAAACCACGCAGGTAGTCGAGCAGAATTAGAGGGAGGCTCGCTCACGCTCTGGCTGCCGTATGAAACACAAACATGCTGCGCAGCGCCAACCGCTGCAGATGCTTGAAAGAGAGTTTCTGCCAGTAGCTTCATGCTGAGAGGGCTGTGGTGTTTTGACTAGATTTGGAGTTCCACTTGGATGCCTTCCCAGATTCCCTGCAGCAGCAAAACATGGGGGGGGCTTTTCACTGAGGAATCACTACATTCTGCAAACACAGAGGTGGTTTCTGATACCTGCAGCGATGGCTGTGCTCTTAGAGCAGCGCTGGACATTCTGCTTTCTTCTTCTGCTGTTAGACAATAACCACCACAGGAAATTTAAATAACCAAACATGCTTTAGATTCCAGCCCTCCTTTTTCTGCTACAATCTGTCTGTCGCAACGTCCCTCTGCAGAGGCGAAAGGCATCCTGCATGCAAACTTTCAGACGTTTTGAGGAAGTTATGAATATTTGATGTTGGCGGTGATGGAAAGTTTGACATTTACTGTAGTTTTAACTGAGATTGAGATGTTTTATTGAGGAAGGGAAGCTCCTCTGTGGCGGCCAGCTCTCGTGGCGATGCATGAAGTAGAGATGAGACAAGAAAGATCATGTTTGTGCTGCTGAAACAGAAAATGCAGCATATTTAAATTTTAAGTCATTTTTTTCTTAAAAATAAGTGCATTTTGTCCTGAACAGAGGAAGTAAGTGAGACATTTTGCCAATGAAATAAGACAATTTACATTTAAAATAAGAAAAAACAATTGCATTGTCCTATTTCAAGTGCATATTTTCTAATTATCTTATTTAAGAGTAAAAATCCTAATTTCATTGGCAGATAATTTTATTTGCCTACTGAAATTAATGGTAAAAACACTTAATTTAACACATTTTTACTTATTTCTAGGTCGTTTTTGCAGTGTAGAATAAATGATGCCATTGACAGGTTCTTCTTTCAGTTATGCAACATATGGATGGAGTCTATGGGATACATTAAACATGAATAAAAGCAAATTTATTTAACAGATGTCTGATCCTCAGTTCTACCTGAACTCCATGACTGTTTTAGTTCACAGGTTTGGCTGCAGGGGACAGATTACAGGTAAAGGTACAACAACAAACTAGTAAACCTTTAAGTTTAGGAATTTAACCTAATCCTTTAAGTTTTTCTCTTAACTTTACCAAATGTTAAATTCTTGTTATTGCAAATAGAAATCATAGCATGTGAACGGAGCGCCGCGCAATTTCCGCTCAGGAGGATTTCAGCTCATTGGCTCGGGGCTGTTTCAAAATTGCTCCACGACGCTGCGGGCGAAATCCCTCCACGTTTGCTTTAGTGCTTTTCAGCAGCAAAGGCATTTTCTAACATTTTTCCTTCCCGTAGTGATTCCAGGGCCCTGGGACAGACGGCGTTATATTTAATGATGCAACCGATACATGTGGATTGTCTTATTTTAGTTTCCCAGCTGTGAGCGTAACGCCTCACTCTGTTCATGTTGCCCCGCCTCTCCTATTTAATTTTTAATTGTCAAAATAATCACACTTAAATCAAATAATTGCTATTTTACAAAAATAATAATTCAGCATTTTTAATTGACGCTCTGAGCGCATCAGTAAGCAAACCTCGAAGCGGGAGCTAAATCCTTCGCTGCGACCTTTGAATTAAACACAGCTTTCGCTTCCACCATATTTCTTCCGCTTCTGCTGTTCCGCTCTGCCGCTAACTGCTCGCTTTCCATTCCGCCGCTAACTGCTCGCTCCGTTCCGCCGCTAACTGTTCGCTCCGCTCTGCCGCTAACTGCTCGCTTCCGCCTCCGCCGCTTAACTGCTCGCTTCCGCTTCCGCTGCTAACTGCTCGCCCGTTTCCGCCGCTAACTGCTCGCTCCGCTCCTGTCGCTAACTGCTCGCTCCGTTCCGCCGTTAACTGCTCCCTCCGCTCCATCGCTAACTGTTTCGCTCCACCCTGCCGCTAACTGCTCAGCTTCCGCTCTCGCCGCTGGCTGCTCAGCGCTGTTGTTGCGCTTAACTGCGACCGCTCGCCTTCGCGCTAACTACCAGCCGCTTCCGCTTTCTCCGCCGCTGGCTGCTGCACTCGCCTCTCCGCTGCAATAACTGCTTCACTGCCTCGCGCACTGCTTGCTCGGCCTGCCGCTGGCTGCTCGCTTTTCCGCTGCTAACTGCTTCGCTTCCGCTCTGGCACGCTAACTGTTCACTCCGGCGCCTGCGTTCTGCCGCTTGCTCCGCTGCTTAACTGCTTCGCTTCCGCTTGCCGCTTAACTGCGCTCGCTTCCCGCTTGCCATTTAACTGTTTCACTCCGTTGCCAGCCGCTAACTGCTCGCCTTCCGCCTTCCGCTTGCCTGCTCGCTTCTGCTTGTTATGCCACTAACTACTCAATAGCTGCCGCTACGCGCTAACTGCTGCTCGCTTCCGCCTGCCGCTGGCTGCTCACTCCCGCCCGCCGCTAACTGCTCACTCCCTGCCGCTAACTGCCTTGCTCTGCTCCGTCGCTGGCTGCTCGCTCCGCCGCTAACTGCTCGCTCCGCTCCGCCGCTAACTGCTCGCTCCGCTCTGCCGCTAACTGCTCGCTCCGCTCTGCCACTAACTGCTCGCTGCGCTCCGCTGCTAACTGCTCGCTCCGCTCTGCTGCTAGCTGCTCGCTCCGCTTCCGCTCCACTCGCATGCTCTGGTAAAAATGCAGATTTATTCGAGCTCATGTGGAAATTTTTGTTACTTAGAAGAGGTAATGATTAAATCACAAATTTCATAAAACCAAAGTTTTATTTAAAACTTTTTTTAACTTTAGTGGAGAAATTTTGTCACCTACCGGTACATTTTTACTGAACCCTTTTTTTGCTTTAAATGATTTGGTTCAAAACTCCAACCCTCTAAGAAGCAGTTGCTGTGTTTGGCAACCATAACGGCAACTAATAGCTAATCTAATCCCTGAGTGCCGGTAATCCAACTATAGGCTAACTTTAAACACAAATAAGAATTAAATAAAATAATAATTTCAATTGGCAGAATCTATTTAGCATTATTTTATATTGTTAACATTAAACATTTAAATAACTTTAAGCTTCTTACTAAAAAGCCAACTTTAAAAGTTGGTTTTAAGACGTTTCACAACAAAAACATGAAATTTAGCCGAACCGTCGACTTTAGAAATAAACAACAACTTAAAGGTATAAAAACAGGCAATTAATTTGATGCGGTTAAAATCGCACCTACCACTGGTTCTCTGAACTGATTTAAATCATTGTCTTTATATTTAACACTCCGTTTTTTCAGGTTTACACAACAGTAAATATTTTTTCAGCTCAAAAAAAGGAAATATGTTTGTTTTTTAAGTGCAGGAGGGAGAATCAGGTCAGTTTTCTCCTGGTTTTCTGATCTTTTTGCCGAAGTCGTTCAAAATATGGAGGTAGATTTGTGTCGTTATGAATAAAAAAATACATTAAATAAAAATAACTTCAATCAAAACAAAATCTTTTGATCAAAGAAAAAATGTGTACGAATGCAAAAATATTATTGAGACCCAAAATAATATATTTGAACAGTTTTTCTGTGATTGAAAATTTTTTTTTAACCCATCAGTAGAGACTCTATGTTCCTAAGAGCCGTACAGTGTTTACTCTTATGTCTTATTTCTCGCTGTTACTAATTAATTCTGTAATGGTTTGATGATATTTTCCTTAATTAGCGCCTTGAAATGTTTGTAAAAGTGTCTCTAATTACTGTTTCTCTAATCTGACTGAAATCAGGTACATTAATAAAGCTGAAGCAACTTAAGTCTGAAAAGGATCAAAATATTAGATATTTGTAAAATAATAACTTTATTTCTACCAAATCTTTACTAATGCAGCCAAAACAAAACTTTTCATGTCTGTCATTCACATATTTTTGCTTTGGGAACTTCATTTTCCTACTAATGCTCGTATATAATCGATTGATAGTGAAGTTTTTTTTACTCTTATTCTTATATAAAAAATCTAAACTGATGCTTTTCTTTGCTTCTATTAAAAAATATCAAAGAAAGAAAGACTTTATTTTCCTTTTGGTCGTGAATATTTTTTTAATTCAGGCTTCAGCGGTCGGTTTAAATATGAAAGGAGCCAATCAGAAGCTCCACAAGTTATGTTTTGTTAAAAGGACGTACCAGTGGCTCCAGTGTTTAATCTATTAGAAAGAAAAATGGGTCACCAGTCGATTCAATGGGAAATAAAACAGCAGATAAGAGGCTGGAGTTGATTTTGAAATGACAACATATGTTGAAAGAAGCTCCATGCAGGTAAAATAAGCCCTCCTTAAAATGTTTTTGCTGCTTTTATTTCATTTGAAAAATGACCACAAAAGTAGGAGGTTCAAAATCTACATTTAACAGCAGAAAACCGAGTTAAAAAAACATTTTTTTATAGGAGAAAACAGAAAGTCTAACAAAGAAACGGCTGCATGAAAGTCCATTCAGGGAAAGTTCAACCAAAGGTGCAAAGCATGCATCAGCTCCAAGATTAAAAACGTTCAGATTAGACTTGGCTAAAAAGAAATGATATTAAAAAGCCAACAAACAGTGGAGGAGCAGATAAAAACAAGAGCTAAGATGGTAAGACCGAAGCATGGAGAAGGTGAGGAGCCGCTCAGACTCCAAAGTGTTCTACGTCATCCGTCAAAGCAAATGTTCCTGGATGTGGATGGATGCTAGCGGCTCTGGGAGACCAGTGAATACTGGAGATGTGACGCAGGACAGCGGCAGCAGATGTGTTCTGGGTTGTTTAGAGGAGCACTGTCTCTTTAAATCCCACTAAGTGCCGTCAAACTGACTGGGTTTCATAACACCAGAGAAACAGCGACCTAAAACAAACCACCAAAGGAGTTTATGGAAGCAAATTAGTAGAATATTCTGGAATGTCCGAGCCGGAATCCTCATCCGAATCCACTCAGTTATGCGTTTATTTATTAAAAACTAAACTAGATAGAGAACAACAACTGAAAGGTGGAGAAGCAGAATAGAACCCAGAATAGAATTTAAAATCCTCCTTCTCACATATAAAGCCTTAAATGGCCAAGCTCCATCTGATATCAGAGATCTGATTGTTCCTTATGTTCCTAACAGAGCACTTCGCCTTCTCAATCTGCAGGTTTACTAGTGGTTCTAGAATTTCTAAAAAGTAGAATGGGAGGCAGATCTTTAGTTATCAGGCTCCTCTCCTGTGGAACCAACTACCAGTTTTAGTCCGTGAGGCAGACATCCTGTCTACTTTTAAGGCTAGGCTTAAAACTTTCCTTTTTGATAAAGCTTCTAGTTAGAGTGGCTCAGCTTATCCTGATCTATCTCTATAGTTCTGCTGCTATAGGCTTAGACTGCTGGAGGACATAGGGACCCCTTTTTCATCATTCTGCTTCATTCTCTCTATTCTCCCTGAACGTCTACTTTTAAGGCTAGGCTTAAAACTTTCCCTTTTTGATGAAGCTTATAGTTAGGGAGGCACTTCCATATTGGGATTTTGGCCGAGCATCCGATATGCCGATATCTTAAAACTCATGTAGCCGATAACCGATATCGATACTGATGTTAAAGCTGGACAAAAATAAGTAGTCATTGAAAATAGCAGTTTTGTTATCCATTTCTGACACTTTGAAAAATAATATACCGTGAAATCCTCTAATATAGGCCCGGGCCTTTATTTCACTCAAGTGCATCGCGGTCCAGGCCTTTATTGGATACAGGCCAGTATTAGAGACAGGCCTCTATTGCTATTTGAGCAAAACAGACTACCAGTGGAATGAATAAAAAATGAGATTTTGTGTCTATTTGAACCTATAAAACACTAGGTTCATTTATTGAAAAAGTACAGTTACCATGTCTCGCTTGGTTTGAAGTAAAAAAAAAATATAAAAATCCTCCAATTCTGTTTAATTCTCCTCCTCAGTTTTCTCCTCCTCTTCATCTCTCCCTTTATTCTCCTCATCACTCGGCGCTGCTCCTCCTGTTCTGCTGCGTGTCTGTTCTCTTCCTCGGCGCAGACGGGCAGCAGCAGGGCTTGTCGTCCAGCTGCGCAGGGCTGTGGTACTTGTATGTTACTTACTACCACAAGTATAATGTTGAGGTATGCCCAGAAAAAAACGTTTATAGCCCCGGCCTGTATTAGAGACCGCCATTATTTACCTCCTCTGACAGCGTAGACCGCCATTATTAGAGAACCGGCCGCTATTGGAATACACAGGCCAATATTAGAGAATTTACGGTACTCAAATATATTTTCATATGCTGCTATCAAATAGATTTTAAAAACGCGACATCGATCTATTTTACTTTCAAAAATCTCGTGAGGAAATTTCATCGTTCTGTTACAAACTCTGCGTGATATTTTGCAAATTCTTGTGAGATTTTGTTAGTAAAATAGATCGATACCGCCATGTAATATATCAACATATAAAATATGGCAAAATTTAGAGGTGAATTTTCGGGGATTTCATAACTATAACGATGACATATAGCAATATTTCATTAGTAAAGAGATTGATATATGGTGTTTTTAAATGGCAATATATCAGCATATGAAGATATTGGGATATTTTAATGTATCAATATTTTTTTCCCTCGTCTTTAGAAGTTTTTAAGTCTGTAAAAAAGACGCTTTTTGAGGAAAGAAGTAGTATTTTATTTTTTAGACTTAAGAAACTCAGAAGCTGATCAAATATCGGGTTAAATATGATTGGGGTGGCCTATGTCCCGTGTTCAGATTTTAGGCCGATACGATGGGAGCTGGCGATGACATCAGTGCATCCCTAGCTTCTAGTTAGAGTGGCTCAGGTTATCCTGATCTATCTCTATAGTTCTGCTGCTAAAGTAGGCTTAGACTGCTGGAGGACATAGGGACCCCTTTTTCATCATTCTGCTTCATTTCTATCTCAATTCACCTTGTCTACTTTTAAGGCTAGGCTTAAAACTTCTTCCTTTTGATAAAGCTTTATAGTTAGACTGGCTCAGGTTTAATGAGATTTTTTTTTTAAATATACATTTTCTAAATTTTTGGACAAATTGGTCTGATAAAGAGTACATTTATATACATGTTTGAGCCAGAATGATTTGACATTTCCCTCTGACTTTGGGTAAAAACAAAGCTTTCTTTTTCTGTCTTTGTGCAGTGCTGAAACCATTCTCCTCCGTTTAGGCCTCCGTCTCTGGAGAGACTGAGAAAGCAGAATGCATACTCTGTCTTATTCATGAAGCTGTTGTGAATAATAATGTAATCATTGCATAGTTTTGTATGCAGCAGCGGCTACACCTACAGCCTCCATGTGGAGGAATTTTCTGCACACTTCCATTTCAGATTTAGAAAACCCTAAAAAAAGGCGGAGCAGAGAACGGATGAATGTATTTCCCCTCAAACTGGTAGCATGTCCTTGTTGCTTCTTGCTCTTTCAAGGTTGCAAACAGTGTTTTTCTTCTTTATGTTTGTCCAGATGCTTTTTATAATTCATTTCCACTGCTACTGCAGAAGAAGGAAATGATCTGTGATGCAGACGAGCGATAAGTCAAACATCAAAGTTATGGTAACTTTGACCGCGGTATGCAAAGCACCTCCAGAGATACTCTGCAAAACTGAATCTGCACAAGAGCAGGAGAATAACTAATGCTGGGAAATAAAGAATTAAAGCTGTCGAATACCTTTCTGTTCAGGTTCAAGGCTGCCTTGTACAACATGTGAGCTTTGATTTGCTTTTTTTTTGCTAAGTGGTTCATAGTCATGGAAGCTGAAATTCAAGGCTGGAAAGAGTCTGCAGGGATCGGCCCGGCACAGCTTGAAGGTCAGAATTTAAACACTTTTCTCCCAATTGGGCAACTAGACATAAATGTTTGAAAAAAAAAAAAAAGGCTATTTGGAATGAAAAAATCTGTCCTTGCTTGTTATCTGTAAAAAAAAAGGTTTTCCTATCAAAGAGGAATTTTAACTAAGGTACATTGCTCATGTTTTTTTCTTTCTGTCACTTTACTCTCCCAATTTCTTAGTAAAGATGCATAAAAATCCTTAAATCAACTGGATCTCTTCATATTACCATTTATTTTATGCAAAAGGTGAGATAAACATTAAACTCCTGAGGAGAACCTTACTGCCATCCTGTAAAAAACTGGATATTTTTAATAAATAGTTGTTGATTTCATTGTTCTAATTCCATTCATTACAATGAAATTTTATCTCTGTATTTAAGCAGCAATCTGAGGCTAAGGGTCTTGCTCAAGGGCCCAGAGTGGAAGGTAGGAGGCAGAGTGAACGGCCCGAGAATTTTTGATTTGCCTTAACGTTCTGCTCTTTCTGCTTTTTTCTCATAGTAGCTTCATCTGGTCTGTTCCTGTATGGAGTGAAATATGTTCCATTGTTTGTTTTTTTTCCACAATGGAGAAAATCCCTCTCTGCATTTAACGGTGGACGGAGCTAAAAAGTTTGACATTTGAGAGAAACTGTTTATCCAACTACTGGTGGAGAAAAAGTGCAGGTGTATGGGGTGAAATATGTTCCATTTTTTTTTATATGAAAAAAATGTTAATCCCTTTATTGTTCCCCAATGGATAAAATCCCTCTCTGCATTTAACCCCTCCCTTTGGGGAGCAGTGGGCTGCCATTGTGCGGCGCCCGGGGAGCAGGGTGGGGTTAAGGGTCTTGCTCAGGGACCCAGAGTGGCGGGCTGTGGGGATCGAAACATAACCACCACTACTCTGAAGCAAAGACCAGTTTTTATAGAAGGAAATTTGCTACAAAAAAAAAAGTTATCCAGAAATTCAACTTTGTAGACTTCTAAATAAATAAAAAATGGTTTTGGAATTAGCTTTGCAGCTTTTTGATTAATTAAAATGTATTATTGCTTTAAACAAATTTTATATTTTCAGATGTAATTATTTCAAATAATGGAGGTCTGTGGCGCCCGAGGCAGAAGGTCCATAAAAGTCCACAGCGACGTGTCAATATTCCCTCCATACTGCTAGGTCAAATGTATTGTATTCCAGTGTCCCTGAGTGGGTAGCATCCAGAATTTGCTTTCGGGAAACAAAAGTCATTTTAGAATGTTTTTAGAGCATAACAGTGAGTGTATAAGATTTGCTGAAAGCGGCGTTCACGCGAGTCTACGGAAGCAGCGGCAGACCAAACCAGATGAGAGGTGCGCATTCAGCTGCGGCAAAGAACTCATGCTCTTCCTCAACACTGAAGTCCTCCGGGCATTTTTCTTTTTAGTTGTTTCTTTCTTTGCACAGGTAAACAGCATTTCTTCTTCCTCGCTTGCATTATGTGGCAGAGCAGGCGCTGAATGCGCACTTTCATCTGGTTTGGTCCTGTGCATGGTTTCCGTAGACTCGTGAGCGGCGCTTTTAGGAAATCCTATACACTACTGTTTATGCTCTAAAAACATTCTAAATGACTTGTTTCGAGTAAATTCTGGGCGCTACCCACTCAGGACACTTGGAATACATTGGACTGGCACTATGGAGGAATATTGACACGTTTTTTGTGGACTTTTATGGACCTTTCTGCCTCGGGCGCCATAGACCTCCATTATTTGAATGTCAGCAGACAGCAAGAAACCTCCCAGATCTCCAGATGCATTTGAGATATCAAAAAAGTACTCCCAGAGTGTTGTTCAGCATGGGGGTGAGTAGAAAATGAAGGCTAATCATGTTTTGGGTGTACTATTCCTTTAAACTGAGTTTAATTTGATTCCAAACAAGAGGTTTGGATCCTGCCACCTTTGAGATCCTTGAGATCCCCACTCACTGAGTAAAGGAAACCATCTTCACCACGACCCGTTTAGGGTACCGCAGGAAAACTGAGGTTACGCAACCAGCGGCTGCATCATTCCACTCCGTCCGAGTTCTGGGTAAACCCTGTTCCGCCCTCCACCGAATCAAACAAACCCTGGAACACCAACACACAGACTGGAGTCTACGTGTCTCTTCTTCTCTGGAAACATGAGTTGCAACAAATCCTCTCCTTCAAGATTAATAAAATTTTCCCACTGAGCCTGAATCTAACAGTCTGTCTTCCCCTCGTCTTCCAGTTTTCCGGCTGAGCAGAGTATGGAGGAACTCTGAACCGAACTCAAACTAACCTTCAATAAAACCCGTTGAACTTTATTCTGTGTCTCTCTGTTTGGCTTCACTGCATGTGGGTCCGAGCTTTAGATAAAATCATGACAAAGGTTTTCTTGCATGGCGGGGGGCCAGGCCAGCTGAGAGCTTTGCAGGGGCCTGGGACACGGTTGCAGCCCGCCGTTGTCCTGGTCAAACCGTTTTATGTTGGGGTGGGGGGAGTTCTAATGGCCCCTTATTTAAAGGAAACAAATTACATCTACCTAACACAGATACGTGTATTTAGTTACACTAATATTACATTTATTACAAATATTTCCTCTGTCCTGGGCCTGGGAAGTATATAAATAACGGGGATGTATCATCATGACACAACCATGTTTTTAAAATCACGCAGGCAGCCACACAGTTCCCAGTGTTTTCAGACTGCATCATGTTCTCCCAGGAGACAGAGACAACCAGAGCAGAGCAAAGGACTGTTTGCTCTGTATGTCATTGCAAATCTGAGCAGCAGGTCACTCACTTTTATTGAAAGGAAGAAAAAAATGAGCATCGGGTCAAACAAGTTTCTGCAGAGCTGCATGAGCAGAGAAGGTGAAGCTCAAAACCAAAACGTGTTTAAGGCCTGACATGGATGCCAATGTTTCTGTTTCTGCAGAGATGTCTTTTTTTTTTCTCGTTCGGATTATTTATGCAGTTAGATTTTCAGACTTAGAACATTTGACTGTTTAGAGCGGATGAAAGTTAACCCTCAGAATAAAACCGTACTGATGGGTTTTTTTTGGCACTATGGTAGCCTACGCAATGTTTTGCCATTTGGTGTTTTTTTGGTGACTGGATTTAGATAAATGATAATAAAAAAAAAATAAAAATGTCAACCTTGTACATTACCTGATTGACACTTTTCTTTTCTATTTGTATTATTGAGATGTATCATGGGACTGACTGATTTACTTAATAGAGTTCTTTAAATCACTTTCATACATATCCATCTTTTCCTCAATTCAAGCTCCCCTCTTGCAGATTGAATGAAGTCTCATCTTATCTTATTTATTCATTCATTTCAATTTTATTCAAAATACTTTAATAAATTCAAATGCTGTTACCCCAGCAAATTATGGCAAAAAAGAAAAATCTTTACAAGAGACCTATTGAAGGATGTGTAGAATCTTGCTGCAAAGAGCTCTTAAAGGTTGCAGGCGTGCGATCACAGTAATCTTCAGCAAGCGTGAAGCTAACAAGAACTGAAGCAGCGTTAGCGGGCAAGGGCTCAAACATATGCGCGCTGGAAGCCTTCTACGCAAACCAAAGCTTCTGCAGCCTGGCGTCCTCTTCCACAACATCTTAGTCCGCTTATATAGTAAAAAAAATGGATAGCCGGAGGAGTCTCATCCTTGGGAACCTGCTAGCACTGAGTTGCTAACTGGTTAACAAGATGCTTCCTACAAACCGCCCACAACCAAATCTTGTTTTAAAACCTTCTGCCACAACAATCCTTCCCTCTTGAATCGACCAATCACATCTACTTTATTCAGTCGTGTAAAGTCGGCACCACTGAGAATTCGTAATGCAATAGTTGGAACAGCCGCTAAGCCACATATTTTAAAGCTGCGAGCAATAATTGAAGAAATCGTACAGTGGATGCCCGGCTTTAGAAATCTACTGGTCGCATTTTCTGTGTAATATATAAATAATGTAATGGAAAGAAAGAGAGCCACCCTTGTGGGGGGGGGGCAGCTAAGGCCTGCTGTGTTGATGTTAAAGATAATTCTTCTTTTTTTTCTTCCCAGCAACACACCATGTCCGGACAGGCACCTGTGAGGTGGTGGCGTTGCATCGCTGCTGCAACAAGAACAAAATCGAGGAGCGATCGCAAACGGTGAAGTGCTCCTGCTTCCCCGGGCAAGTGGCGGGCACCACCAGAGCCGCGCCGTCGTGTGTAGACGGTACGGTCGCTCCACTGACTCAATTATTCATTATTCTCTGTCTTTCTGCTTCTGTTTTGCTGATGCTCTTTCTGCGTCTTTGAGGAATAGACTTGCTGATCTCACCACCAAGTGTCAGCTCCCTGAACACTCAGCTCCAAATGTGAGAAAGCTTCTTTAAGCCTCGATGTTTTCTCAGGACACTAACCTTTCCTCATTAAATTACTGCAATAATAATTTGCACGGATGCACGTTGGACATAAAGGCTCATTAGAGGCTGAGGTGGGAAGTAAATAAACATATTTATAAATTTAGCTGGTAAAAAAGTAGCTTCTTTAGGAGCAGGTTTTAACTCTACTTCATTAATATCTTAATAAAATATTATTTCTCTTAAGTAAAATGTCTCCATCCATTTAGAGTAACTTCACCGAATAACAAAAACTCTTCTAGACAAAGACACACAGTTAATTTTATCTTTAAAATAAAAGTTTTTTTTTTGTAAACAAGTTTATTTATTTATAGCTCAGCCTAACATACAGTTAGGAGTAAAAGTTGGTACTGGAGGTTTATTTTAAAAAGTTAATTGTTTTGAAAAGTTTTTTTTCCTCCAATTATTCTTTTCAATTAAGTTATTTGTTATTTTTTAATCGTTTTATTATAGTCTATAAAATACTAGAATCTACAATTAAATGTTCATAAATGTAAAAGCCTTTTTTGTTAGTTTTTTAGTTACCCAGCTGTGTTTTGAAGACATGAAGGAAATTTTTTTTTGCTTTGTTGTTGCGTTTGTAAATGGAAATGTTAAAATATGGAATCCAGAAATGAAAGTTTGAAAAACATTTTAATTTAAAGAAAAAAAAGCTTTTGAAGGTAATTTTCTCAAATTCTGTCACTTCCTTTGTTTTTAAATATGGGATCTTTATATTATATCTTGACTTTTCTTTTCAAATTTTATTAATTTTATTATTTTTTTAAACTTCCAGCCAAATGCAAACATTTCCTGTTAAACAATAAAAATCTTGTCTGCATCCAGACAGACTAATAAAAAAACTTCTCTCCAGAGGAGAAAGTGTGATCTGAAAAAAAAACACAATAAAAAAAAAAGCAATTTTAAAAACTCAATTAGAAAAAGAGAAATTTGAAGATAAAAAAAAAAACATTTGAAAACAATTTAAAAAATAGATACATATAACATTTCCCTGTGGGTGTGGCCCCAAATGAAGCTGTTGAAGAGGCCTAGTTAATTGGTTAAATCCAAATATTTACAATATATTTATTCTATGTCAGATTTAGATATAATATATGTATTTAGAAATAAGCTCTTAGAAAATAATGTAGCATTTATTTATACATATAGGATGTAGAAATAGATTTTTTAAAATGACATTTAGCTAAATATATGTAGTTATATTCAGCATTTGTCACTAGATGTGAGCAAAAAAGCCCTAAATATGAAGAAAGTTAAGTAAAAAAACATTTATTTTTTATTTTTTTTGCTAAAATGTAACTTTCTGAACATCATTATCTGCCAGTGGAGCCCGCGGACTCGTCCCCGCGGTTCCTAGGGGCTCCGGCATGGCGCCGGCTGGGGGACTTCCTCAGGGCTGTCTCTCCTCCTCCCTTGGTGGGGGTCAGATTTCCTGGGTTGGTCCCTGCTGGGCGCCTTTGCTCTTTGGGTCCCTTCGGGTCCCTTTGGGCGTCTGGGACTTTGGGTCTCCCGGCACTCGCCTCGGTGCTCTGGGGGGGCATGTCTTCAGCTCCTCACAACCACTATTGAGCATTTTTCCTTTGGATAAACTTTTCATGAAGTACTTGGTGTTTGGTTCCAGGTACTCAGAGATTCACTTCCACACAGAAAGCCCACATTCATATCTTCAGGTACCAAAGTATACATGTCAGATTAAATAATACTACTTATACTTCAGCCATAATATCTAGGCGTTACTGTATTATATATCTTATACTATATCCTTTGGTTGTGTTGCTCTTTTTCCATCTCTTTGCAGGTGATTAAGCAGACGGAAAATGTTTTATCTTACCTTTTTTCCCTGTTTTTTCCTTTCCTGTTCTACCTACATTGCAGTTTCCTTATAATCTGTAAAACTCCCTGCATAATTATAATAAAAGCTATTTATATGCTTAAATCAAGCGCAACATTATGGCGATAGCCGCACTGCTCCTAACTTGTGAAAGTAAAATCTGTTGGGCTCTTTTTTGGCATCAAGACAATTATTCTTATTGCCACATTGCCAGACAGGATGCTGGTAAAAAAAAAGAAAAAAGGTCCATCTGAATCTGATTAAGTGCGAAAATTATTAAAATCTGACATCTTTATAAAAGCAAATATTAACTAAATGGATGGAGATATTTTTCTGATTATTTTAGTCCAAGCTTAACAGGTTTTTTCAAAAAGTAGGAAAAACTTCCCACCTCCCACAGAACCTATCCTGGATTACCACTAACTTAACTTTGTGAAACGGGGCCCAGAGCGTGTTAAAAAGCTCAAACTTAATCGTTTTTCCTTAAAATGGATGAGAAAATTCAACAGAATCCATCTGTAGTCTGGAAAATTAAAGCTAACGTGAAAATCAGGTGAAATCCAAACAGTTTTTAAATGATTAACCCTGTAATGTCGGTTTGGAGACGTCAATGTTTTGGTGTAAAAGAAACGCCTGTACAGCATATAATCAGACATATGCAGTAAAGAAAACATGCAGAATAAATGAAACAAAAAAATGCTAAAAATTAAAATCCTAAAATCCAAAATTATATTGTTTGTCTTTCAACTGTCAAAATGTTCAGTGAGGAATTTCCTGACAATTATTTCACAGTTCAGACTTTATATGCCTAAAGCAGAGGGCTGTGAAATTAGTTTTCATTCATTTTTATTTATCTTCATCATATAACTCTATTAGCTAGTTTCAATATTATTTGAAAAACATAAATCAGAGCAGTTCAGTTCAGTAGCTTTTATTGTTGTGCATTAGCAGTACACCTTTCACACACACATTCACACAAGAAACACATCAAATATTTTAAAAAGATAAAAGTAAGGTGGATAAATAAATAAATATGTGTGCATTGCAGAGGATGAATGAGAGCGTAGGCCTCTATGCATGCAACATGTGACTATCTGCTTTTCCTAGAAGAGTTTAGCAGCTGATCAGCAGAGGAAATAAATGAGTGTTTGCATGTATTGGTCTGAGCTGGTGGATATTTAAAACCAGAGGGTAGAAACTGGAATTGGTGTAATTATCCAAGATGGACACAGCCTTCCTGATTACCTGCTCTTCATACATTTCAGTCATGTTTTTCTATTCAACACCTGTGATTTTACTGCACACCGTAATACTCCTGGATATGACATTTTTATTCTTTACATTAAGAAGAGATGGCAGAGAAGGTAAGCATGGACTCTATAACAGATCTATAGAACATGGTCATCAGAGTCCTGTCAACCTGAAACCTGGCTAACTTTCTGAGGCAGTATAAGCGCTGCTGCAATTTCTCACACAGCATGTCTGTGTTGCTGTTAATTTGTCATCTATAATAGACCAAAGATATTTATACTGGTGAACAATTTCACTGTTTTGCCCAGTAATGATGGTTGTAGAGGGGCTGCAGGTCTTGTGCCTGAAATCAATACACATGTCGTTTGTTTTAGGCCCCGCCCACACGAAGTCAAAAACTTAACACGAAACGCTAATATTTTCCAGAACGCTTGTCGTGAAAAGACGGAGACGTAAAATAAATGTGATCGCCCACACTAATGCATGAAAACGCTGCAAAATGTATGCCAGGCCTGTGAGTGGCGCTGTGGTGCCAAAGCAAAAATAGGCTTACGAAATGCGCACTAATATTTATACATGGTTGCCCTGGCGGTCCATTTTCGTGGGTTCAGTCAAATTGAGGTGATGAACTATGTCGCCTATATGTCGTATATTGCTCTGCTCTTCCTGGAGATATTCCAGAAGATTCTGTTGTAAGCCCGACAGCAGGGTGAGTAGCATTAGCAGCAACCATTCAACACAGTCAATGCGGCGCCATTGTTGTTGTGATACTGTGTCGCCGCATGCGTGTTTAGAGGCGACGCTTATGACGCATGCGGTAAAAAAAAAATAAAATGCGGTCAGATTCCAAAGATGGAAACGCGAAAACTGCGCTTCAAAATCTTCCCACTCTGAAGGCTTTAAAAAAAAAAAAGATGGTTTACAGACCCCGAAACGCCGGCCAGTATGGATGAGAGGCTGGTTTGGTGAAAAATGTGTGCGCTTAGGCCAGGGTTTGACTTAGGGTGGACGGGCCTTAGTGACATTTGGTTCCAGCATGGCTTTCTGGCACCAGTTTGTGAAATTGTCCATGATGGGGCCATGTGGTGTTTCACAGTCACCGAGCAAGCTCATAATGACAGGGTCGTCCACAAACTTGACAATGTGCCGATTCAGGTTCAGAACGACAGTCAACAGTGTAGAGGATGTAAAGAACTGTCCTGATGTTACAAAGTTCTGACCCAAAAATGCAGAAAACCAAACAGAGAGACCAGGGGAAAGGTTTAACGGGTTTTATTGAAGAAGTAAAACAAAAGGAGAAGTGTTGCTCTGAACGCTGCTCAACCGGAACTGCAAAGTGAAGGGAAGACGGAGTGGTTAGTTCAGGCTCAGTGGGGAATTAGACTCGAGAAACTTGGAGAAGAGGTTTTGGTTTCCAGAGAAGTTGTTGTATCCTTGACTCCTGTCTGTGTGCCGTGGTTATAGTGTTTGTCCAATTCGGTGGAGGGCGAAGCAGGTTTACCCAGAATGTGGTTGATAGTTGAAGAACGGAGAAACTGACTGCCATTCAGATTTCCTGCAGTACTTGAAAGGGTCGTAGTGGAGAATAATCCCTTTCTCAGTGTGAAGCTCAAACAATCTCTTTGGGAAAGTTGATCCAAACCTCCTGTTTGAATCCCAGCTCAGTTTGAAGCTCAGTTTATCCTTCCAGGGAGAGAAGGTCAGAGAGATCCAGTTAGCAGGACAACTTCCTGCCAAGAGGCAAAGACAAAACAAAGTTAAACTCAGCTTCTGACTCCAGCAAATTCAGCTTGGCTAGCGTACCCTAAACTGGCAAACAATCTGGCGTCAAAGTAGTGGCAGTCAGCAGCTTAAGAACACTCTGTCTAATGAGGAAACCATCCGCAGGTGTGTGAGGAGGCGGACCACAACCAGGCGCCTCCTGGTGGATGAATGGAGACAAATACAGAAACACAGACACAAAACAGGAGTCCTGAGAAGAACAGCCTGTAGATGTGAAAAACGGCCCAGAATGATGGTCGTTTACTCTCACTCGCTGGGAACGGTTGGTGAGGAAATCCAGCATCCAGCCGGAGATGCTGGAATCCAGTTGGAAGCGGTTGTAGGAGCTTTTGCACCAGTAGGTGAGGCTGGATGGTGTTAAAAGCTGAAGAGAAGTCCACAAACATTTATATATAAAATATATATAAACAAAATCCCAGGAAAAAGGCTTCAGTTATTCTTCTCATATTTTTACTGCTTTTATTTTCCTCCTTCAATCATTCATTAAACTGTAAATGACTCGGGGAGGAAAATTGTCATGATTTAACTAAAGATCAGACCCAAATGCAGAGAAACCATTACAGAGAGAACAGGGAAAAAGTTTAACAGGTTTATTGAGAAGCTTGTAGAGGTTATAATGTTGCTCTGAACGCTGCTCAACCGGAACTGAAAGGTGAGGGAAGACACTGCGGTTAGTTCAGGTTCAGTGGGAAAATAGATTCTCAAACTTGAAGAGGAGAAAAGGTTTGCAGAGGTTTCCAGAAAAGTGGTTGACTCCAGTCGGTGTGGGGTGTTCCTGTGTTTGTCTCATCTCGGTGGAGGGCGGACAGGGTTTACCCAGAATGCGGTTCGTTTGTAGGTGAAGAAAGGAGAAACTGACTGCCACTCAGATTTCCTGCGGTACTTGAACGGACTGTGGTGCAGATGAATCCCTTTGCTCAGTGTGAAACTCAAACCATCCCTTGGAGGAAAGTGGATCCAAACCTCCAGCTTGAATCCCCAGCTCAGTTTGAGGCTCAGTTGATCCTTCCAGGGAGAGAGAAGGTCCCAAACATCCAGTTTGCAGGATGACTTCCCTGCCGGAGAGGCAAAGACAAAAATAGCAAGATTAAAAGTCAGGTTGACAAAAACTCAGTTTGACTCAGCAAACTCAGCTTGGCTAGAGTACCCAAAACTGGCAAAACACTCTGGCGTCGAGGTAGTGGCAGTCAGCAGCTTAAAAGCACTCCGTTAATGAGGTAACCCTTAGCAGGTGTGTGAGGAGGTGAATCAGGACCAGGCGCCGCCTGGTGGAGAAAGGAAGACAAACACTCAAACCACACAGACAGGAATCCTAACAAAAATAGTAAAAGAAAAAAAAATTGTGATTTAATAAAAAAAGCTTTAGAAGATCAGATTCAATTTTGTCATATTTGCACATTTTTCTGATTATTTTTCATCATAACTCGTTAAAACACTAAACTAAGATGTTTGCTGACGTGCAAAGAACCAAAGACGTTTGTTTACAGGTAGAAATGAAGGCATTAAAGAATAAAAAGAAGTGCTCCGTGTTCTTCGACAATCAGCATCTATTCTCTGGCACCGTTATATTACAAAGAAAAGGAAATGAAAAAATTCCTGCAGTTCTGCAGCTGGATTTTTGAATTAAACCCTTAAAGGCCGAACCTGAATCAGGCAGAAAGATGCACAGAAATAACCAAATTAAGCGATTCATTTAATAATGGCATTTTTTTAATTAGTTCTCACTCAGAATGTGAGGAGAATCTGAGATTGTTTAAACATCCCTATTAACGAAGGATTGTAACTATAATCTGTGAAAACATCTCCTCCCACGTATCTGTGTGGAAACTGTCCTTCCTAATAAAAGGGTTTAGTTTGCCTCCTCAGGTTTTACCAACACATGTTGCTGTTCGGCTCACGCAACAAAAGAATGAAGCTGTTTGTTTTCAATACAGTATATTAACCCTGTTTAATACTATTTTATTCAATCTGATAAATATCCACTACAAAGTGGATTCAGAGTAATATAAGCTGATAAACATTTATTTCTCTATTTTTTCTTCTTACCATCTATGTCCTCTATTTCTTTTCTAGCTACATTGGTAAAGAACACTCTTTGTTTCATTCATTTCCCACTGCCTCCTTCCTTTTTGGTTTAATTCTCATTATGTATTTAAATAAATATCAAAGTGGTCCAAAGGTTTTTGTTATAGCTTTTAGCCATAATCTTTAGTCTGGACCAACTACTCTGTTTTTATGACCAATGAAGGAACTCATATCCTACAGTAAGAAATTAATTGCTTATATTCAATTCAATTCAATTCAGTTTATTTCTATAGCTCCAATTCACATCATGTCATCTCAGGTCACTTTCCAGTTCACCAGATCATCCAGTCAGATTGATTCAAAGTTTTCTATCTGAGGGAAAACCAGTTGATTGCATCGACTCATTGACTCTTCAGCAATCCCTCACACTAAGCATGCTTGTTGCAGCGACAGTGGAGAGGAAAAACTCCCTTTGAACAGGAAGAAACCTCCAGCAGAAACACAGGCTCAGTGTGAGCGGCCATCTGCTGAGGAAATTCCCACTGGGGTTCAAGGAGACAGAAGCGACATAGAAAAAGAAGCATAGATACAAAAAGGCAACTGTCAACCAGCTTCCAGGATGCACCCGTCAAACAGGACACACACAGCCAGGCAGACGAGCCCGAGCCAGCTCCCATGTCAGAGGATGAAGAGAGCAAATCCTACTACCTGGATGTGTTTCTCTGTAAAGCGCTCTGTTCTAGATGCTGCTTTCTGTTTTTGATCGCCGTCTTGTTGGAAGATAAATGTCTGTCCTAGTCCAAACCAGCCTCTCATCCACACGAAGCCGGGCGTTTTCGGGGGTCTGTAAACCATCTTTTTTATTAAGCCTTCAGAGTGGGAAGATTTCGAAAGCGCCGTTGTTTGGCTTCCATCTTTAAGCTCTAACCGCATTTTTTTACACGCATGCGTCATAGCGTCGCCTCTAAACACGCATGCGCGCGACACAGTATCACAACAACAATGGCGCCCGTACTGTGTTGAATGGTTGCTGCTCATGCTACTCACCCTGCTGTCGGGCTTACAACAGAATCTTCTTCTTCTGGAATATCTCCAGGGAAGAACAGAGCAATATCGACCACATAGTTCAGCGCCTGAATTTGACTGAACCACCTAAATTGACCGCAAGCAGGGCAACCATGTATAAATATTAGTGCGCATGCCCAACATTTCGTTGCCTGTTTTAAGCCTATTTTTGCTTTGGCACCACAGCAGCCACTTACAGGCCTGGCATACATTTTGCAGCGTTTTCATGCATTCGGTGGTGGTCGATCACATTTATTTTACGCCTCCGTCTTTACGACAAGCGTTCTGGAAAATATTAGCGTTTAGGTGTTCGCTTTTGACTTCGTGTGGGCGGGGCCTTAGAATAACGCCATGCTAGCAGTGAACACATGATCAAAACAAGCTGTGCATTTTCCCTCTGATGTCATCTACTCTGTGACCAGTGTCGCAGGAAAACAGTATTCAACTTTTCACACCATTTAAAGTTCAGTGATCGATGGATTTCACTCAGTCGGCTCTTTATTTTATCTTTGCAAAAAAAGAACAGGTTATCATACGGCCCTTATTACGGTAATCAGCCCTGTTCTGCCTGAGCAGCGTTCGTTCTTCCTTACTTACAACAATGGAAAGTAGTCAGAGTCAAAACAAATTACAGACACTTTGGTTAAACAGTAACATGTTAAGAATAAACCTTGAAAAAGAGAATAAGTATTTATTGTCTATAAACAGCCTCATGCAGGGGAAATATGTGGCCTTGCAGGTAAAATAGACTGAGTGAAAACTTTTAAAAAGAGTAAATTGCATAAATCAATATATGAAATAAGAGAAATCTAAATTTTCCGACCGCACCAGCATACTGTTAAAAATCCTCCACAGGTTATTTTCTTGCCACTGTGGATTTTAATGTACGTCTATCTCACTCTCCCCACCTTCACCCAGTGCAACAAAACACTGGATTCACTGAATGCCAACAGCATGAATGCATACAGCTCATACCTCTCCTCCCATTGGTGAGCTGGGCTCACAGCCTGCTGCATCTTCAGCCCCTGCACTCACAGATCCATCTGTGACACACAGTAAAGAGACGCCGTTTCATCTCCACTGTGGGGGTGCAGCACGGTGCCCCATAGATAGCATCTCAGCCACTATGATCCCTTTTTTTGAGAACTTCAACCCAAAGCCACCAAACCCCTCCTCTATCCTGTCTCTTTCTACACATCAGGTGGGGAACAAGCTGCAGAAGAACAAGGTGCAAAAGGCTCCTGGGTTGTTGTTTAGATCCGCTGCCTGCCACCATGGGATGCATGTTCGACAGAAATCTGGAGCTGGGGAACGTAAAAAACAAACAAAAAAACTACAAATGACCTTATATCTGAAAAGGGACCTCATTTTTATTGATTTATTAACTCTAGCTAGATAGGAAATAAAACAGTGGAGATTGATGCTATTTATGAAGGCTTTTAATTCTAAAGTATTATTTGCTATGATGCAAATTAGCTCTTATTTTTATTTGTTTTATTGCTGTGTTTATCTGTGTGCTTCCATTTATATTTCACTGGTGAAAAAGAAACGTTACACGCATGATAAATACTGATGTGAGCAGTTTTACAGAAAGTCATAAACTACCCTCCAAGCCTATTGTGAAGTTTTTATGTGCAGATTCAATGCAGTGAGGCTCCGTATATATAAAATATAAATAGCAACCTTGCTCGGTTTTTATTCTCCTGAATTTTCTCTCCTAATCACGTGTCGACCTGTTTCTGATCTCAAGGGTGTAACTTTGTGTTGAAAGTTGGTGGGGACAAGTCATAGGGCAAGGGGAGCTACCTGCGCTTTTTTTTTTTTTTTTTTGAAAGGATAAAGCCACAAAAATGTGAATACCATATATTAATTTAATGCTTAAATCTAAACTTAACAGGTTTCCCCAAAAATAAGCTGATACAAGAGACAAAAAACCCAAAACAATCAAAGTTTTCTACATCAGAAACTGAACAGCTCTGAACAGGAAAACAGATTCAATATATAAAACTGTAATGGACTGAAAGTCCTGTTTTTTATGTGGGAAATTATTTGCATGTCTTTTAGTATAATTCTGATATATTGAAAACTGTTGTCTGTTTCTATGGCAACGATACTGAATGTAGTGTAGCCGACGTAAAAGGAAGCGGGACAAAAGTGGTTTGAGGTTTTTTTTTCCAACGGTTCAGTTATATTTTAAATAAGGTATTCACTTATTTTACACTATTCTCTATTCTTTTACTACTTTAAGTCTCTCCTGACTAAAATTGGTTCTTAATATTTCCACAAGTCCCTCGAACCTGCAAGTCTGAGTCCACTGCTGTCCCTGAATCGGTTAGCATGCTTGTTGCCTGCTGAATGACACATATTCAACATTAAAACCTTAAAATGTCCTTTATCTCACACATCTCATCAAGAATATTTTCGCAACACTGTTTGCATTTTACCTGAAAACCCGTAGCATCTTCCACCGAGGACGCGATCTGAATTTTATTTGTTCTAGGGCTGCAACTAACGATTATTTTAAAAGTCGATGAATCGGCTGATTATTTTTTTTCGATTAATCGATTAATCGGACAAAAAATATTTTTATATTAACCTCTTTTATTCCAAAATAAACATTTTTAGACAGAACAAACAAAGCACACAAGTACAGGTTGCTCATTAACTGTCCTGGTGCAATATGAAAAATAAATGTGTTAAAACTACGCAAACTTACATGAGAAATGTAGCTGTACATCCACAAAATATAGGCTACTTTGTTTCATAAAAGCGCAAAAAGACATTTTTGTTTTTAAAGCCCCTAAGGGGTTCAAACAATAGGCCCCCCCATTTCAACAAATGAGAGTTTTTAGACTAGAAGAGTTCTGCCTTTTAAGACAGGAAAGTATAGCAGTTAAAGTTGCTACTTGAGAAAATACTGAACCATAGAGATAAAAATAGCCCTGTGATTCAAATTATAAATTGTATTTGGAATAAAAATGAGAGAACTAGGGGTGCTAAAAAAACACATCCTCCAAAGACAGATATTTACATGGGAATGTGGCAGATAATTAATTGACATATTACTGATCTTGCTGGATTTTTATTCTGCTTTACTTCCATAAATTGCAGGATCTTCTTTACTTTTATCTTTGCCAGAAGATTTAAACTTTAAAAGCCTTGCCCTCATAATTTGCAAGTTAATTTATTTATAAAAAGAAAATATAAACGCTGCTTAAGCTAATTCAAATGAAATTAAAAGTAAAATAAGTAGCCAACCTTCTCACTGTCTGTAACCTACTAACACGGTAAGGAAAGCATCAGATGAGCTACCTGAGAAACTAACGTTACGTTTCCCCACTTTAAAATGAAACAAACATGGTGCTTCCGTGCCATGTTAATTTGTTTTACAAAAGTTGCATGTTACGACTTTTTCACTTTACAAAGCGCAGGCTATTTTAATTATTGTGATCAATTTTCGCCATCAATCCCGGCGCATCGCGTGCTTCATTTGCAGTCTGGACGCTGAGGGTAAACATCCTGCGGCTCTGACTGCAGCGCTGAGGAAGGGACTCCCTGCGGGGAACGGGTTGTTGGGATGGGGGGCGCCCCACGGCAGAGTAAGAACGTTACATGCTTTCACGTAAGAGTCTCCAAAAGCTGCCAGCGACACGAGAAAAAGTCGCCAGATTTGTCGCTAGTCGCTTTTGAAAAATAGTTGCGGAGGGTCTGAAAAGTCGCTGAGTTGGCAACACTGCACCTCGCAGCGCTGGCTCGCTCTGCCGTGCATTTTTATTTTTTTTCTTCCCGTTTCAGTCAAGTGGATGTGATGACGGGCAATGGCGATGACGATTAATCGCTACGACATGCAACAACTAATCGATGATGAAATTGGCCATAGCGCTTTTAAAAGTCGATTTTTATCGATTTTATCAATTCGTTGTTGCAGCCCTAATTTGTTCCCTGTTAGAAAGAAGAATAACCTGCCTTCAATGCTGCTGTCATGTTTTGTTACTCATTTTAATTCGCCCAAAAAAAAACTTACACTTGGATGGGGAGAAAGCGAGAGGCAACAGATTATTTTTTTTCTGAGGAGCGGCGGAGTTTTTTTTGTCGGGGTTTGTGGACAGCGAGCAGCGGGGAGAACTTTTTTATTTTCTTTCTGAGGAGCGGCATTAATGGGGTTTTAATCAGATATACACAGCACTGAAAGTAAAATTTGTGTACAAAATATTGGTGGGGACTGTCCCCCTACCGGTCAAGATTGGTAGGGACATGTCCACACCAGTCTTTAAGGAAGTTACGTCTATGTCTGATCTTAACTTTTCGTCACCTTGAGGGAGGAACCAATTGGATAAAGTAAACTGCCTGTGATTGGCTGTTTTTCAGCGAATATCTTCCTTTGAGACACAGGCTGTGTCTAAATTTCCTCCCTAACTACTATGTAGTGATTACGCCGTTTTATATGAGTGTCCGAACGCTTAGTGCAGGAGTAACCAATTAAAAATCAGCAGGATCCGAATACAGAAAATCTTTTTTAATTAGAATCGGTTATTTTAAACAGAATTTAACACTGAAAAAAATGAGGTGTTTATTCATCCATGTCATACATTGACTTTTTAGATGGAGAAATATGAAAAAAACAATAGAACATTTTTCCATTTTTAAATCTAAAGCGTTTTTTTAAGCAGAGAACAGCAATCTTTCAGTTTGCGTGTGTTTTCTTTTTTCTGTCTTAATGTTGGCAGTGGGTTTTAGGTTGCCCTGCAAGGCTTTAAACCTGGGTTTAACCGAGACTAAATCCATTCTCAAGCACATATCAAGGAGCTTCATTTTGAGCCTGGATCCAGATTTATTGTTGATTCTGTTCATGAGGGGGAGAATCCTGCTTCACAAGCAGCAGGTTGAGCCAAACATCCTCTTAAAATGCAGGGTCATCTTTGAGCACGCCTATTTCACTTTTTCTTTCAACCAGTTCACCGCAGTTCTTCCAGTAGCCGTCCACACACTTTCTCCCCTCTTCTTTTCTCACATGGTCTTCTCCCTTCTTTCCCATCGCCCGGTTGTCACAGGTTTGCCTCCTGCTGTGTCTAAAGTAGCGCAGCGCAGCAGCAGCAACCCAGACTGACAGCTCATTGGCTCATTTGGGTCAATGGCGTTTAGCCATGGAGCCGGACGCCTCCCTAGGGCTTTGCATCAGTATTAACTGGAGAAGAGGAGCAAGTAAAGTTAGACACTTGTCGCCAGACAACATGCAGTAATTTATAAATGTTTTAAATCAGGTGGTTCCGGATCTGGATCACAGTCCGCTCAAATTTGTGGAAGATAAAGTAGGGAACTCAAAATTTCCCACAATGCACCTTGAAAAGTAGAGTGCATCCATGATCCCCAGACAAACAGATATATCCCAGAATGCTTTGCAAGAGCTCTCCTCGCAATCATGAGATCTGTTTTGGGGCGGGAAAGAACAAAAATGGTGCAGGCACTGTGTGGGTAGTAAAGGTCACGTGACCAACAGGGAGTGAAAAGTGGTGATCATCTGTCTGAACGGTCAGTTAACTGAGTTCACTATAAAGTTCACTATAAAGTCCCCGCTCTATATAGTGATGAAGGGATTGAGGGGTTTGAGCGGACGTTCAGACACGGCCATCATTACTCTCTGATCCGTTCCATCATTTAACATGAGCAACCAGAAATACATTCCGGTCGTCCTCAGTTGTACTTTAGAAAATATATTAAAACTACTGTTTTATTTCCTTAAATATTAGAAGCACACTAAACTACAACGTGTAAAAGGTAAATAATGACTCAATGTTTATTTATTGTTTGGATCCCTTCTGTTATGTTGCTCATCTGCATTCAATCTGTTCCAGAATTCTGATCCTACCCGATTAAAGATCATTCTTTCAGCTTTGGATTTATAAATAAATGTTGTGATATGAGTTTTTTGTTTACCTTCTGTTGTACTTTTATATTATATAGTAAATAATCTAAAGAACGACACAACTACAATGCAGAGAAACATGCAGAAACGATCTAGAAATAAGTAAAAACGTCTTAAATTAAGTGTATTTACCCTTAATTTAAGTAGGTAAATAATATGATTTGCCAATGAAATTAGTATATTTACTCTTAAAATAAGATAATTAGATAATATGAACTTGAAATAAGACATCACAATAGTTTTTTCTTATTTTAAATGTAAATTGTCTTGTTCCATTGGCAAAGTGTCTCACTTTTGTTCTCAATTCGAGAAAAAATTCACTTATTTTAAGAAAAAATGACTTACAAAGATTTCCATTTGCAAACAGCACTGTTTTATTCCAGGTTGCGGCTAGTAAGGTTAGCAAAGCATCTTCAGCGTTCTTCATCTTCAAGATGCATGAACAGCATCTTCGCTCTTCTCTTCCAGAGTTTAATTATGACTTCATATCAAACGGCCATCGGTCATAAATTAACACTTTTTTAAAGACAATGCAGGAGATTTACACTATGTGTTTTAAATAAGACTGTAAGACTTTAGGTACTTTTAGGTTGCTGTCAGTGCAACCAGAGGGAGAAGGGGTATGAAAAATAAGTTCTACTTCTTCATACCCCTTTTCAGACAATTTACAGTAAGAAATAATCAACAGACATTAGGGTAAATATAATGCTTGTTAATGGTAAACATTGTTTAGTGCATTTCTATTTATGTTCAAATTATTTAAATCGAATCGGAACAAGAAATTTAAATTAATGTTTACCAATCACTTTTTATGTGATACACATTTGTTGAATATAATAATTAAATATAATTATTGTATTATTTGATCATTTCTGAAATTGGAATTGTTTTATTTATTATTATTTGTTCCTTTGATTTATTTATTTTATATGTTAATTTGTTACTATTATTATTGTCTGAAATAAATAAATATTCATTCATTCATTCATTCATTCATTCATTCATAAAACATTCAAATATTCATTAATTCTCTGTTCCATTGACTATTTTTCATTTATTTATCTGATTTTGTGACCTTTTGGCAAAATTCCAACTTTAAACACTTTCTGCTATGAGATTTACATTTCCCAACAATGCAGGCCTTTTAAAATCTAATCGTTCTCTTTAAAAAATGGGAGAGGAAAATGAAGCTTGAGATAACATACCATCTATTGAATGCAACAGAATAACAACTAAACTGCTTCTAAAATCATTTATTGGGTTTTTATTAAGTTTTTCCTTCAGCTGACATTTTTACTCCATAACTCTTGTTCCTAGTATTTAGTTTTCAAAATTAGCACTAGTTTTAATGTCTCTGGATCAATATTAATATTTAGATTGATTTCTGGATTCGGATTAAATTCAAATATGTATTTAAAATGAATAAAACTCTGCGCAGGGTCCAGTGTTAGAGTAGAAGCTCTACAAAGGTGCTCCTGAAGGCTTTATTAGTCTGAATGAGTCAATGACCCAGAGGGTCTCTTAGCATGCTAATGCGCCACACTCCCAGACGCTGCCAAGGTGGCAGCTCCACTTTGGTCTGAAAGGCGTTGCTTTCTGGCGAAACTCCGGATAGCTCCGGTTTGACCTATTCCCTGACATTTTACTATTGACATTTTCTGCAAATTAGAGCTCTGAGCCACCAGTCTCAGTTTAAAGCCCTTCGGTTGATCTCCAGGAAAAAAATGATAAGCACTTAACCTTTTAATTATTCTTTGCTCTACGACCAGGGATTACCTTTAGCTCCTTTCCGTGGGAGACAAGCTCCTCTTCATATGAAGATAAATGAACCTCCAGACTTCTGAGAAAACTTGAAATGCGTTTTTCAGGAGGGAACAAATCAAAAAGCTCACATATTACAGTCATCGGGGAAAAAAGAATAAAATCTGTGGTCTCTTTGGGAAAAACTTTTCAGTAAAACATCTTATAAAACACAAACCCTTATCATGCAGCTCTGTTCATGCATCACCACTACCTATCAGCCAAGTCTGGGCTTTTACTGATCTATTTAGAAGCATCTATAAGTCTCCTAACAATCTACATTTTAGCTTAATTTTTAGTGCAAAGATTGTTTTCAATCAGAATAAAACCACATCCAGGAACTTAATGTTCAATCACTTAAACTCTAAGAACTTTGGGAAACTCCTTCAACTTTTTAAGGCACCGACTGAAAAAAAACTGATATTCTCAAAGGAGTGAAAAAGAAAGGAGGAGTTAATTTTTAAATTTTTTCATCCTTTACTCTAGTTTAAGGTTAAATACTCTACAGCAGCGGTAACCAATTAAAACTCAGCGTCCGAATAAAGAATTTTAATATCCAAGGTGATTTTTTAAATAGAGAACAACAATCGTTCAGTTTGGTTTATAGTTAAATTTCCTGATTCCCATATTGTCTTAAACACCTGAACTCATCGTTTGTTATTTTCTTTCTTTATTCTGTCTTAATGTTGGCAGTGGGCTTTAGGCTGCCCTGCAAGGCTTTAAACCTGTGTTTAACCGGAGACTAAGCCATTCTCAAGCACATATCAAGGTGGATACGTGCAGCCTGGAGCCGGAGCGCTCCGCAGGGCTTTACCGTATTAACAGGAGAAGAGGTGCAAGTGAATTTAGACACTGTCATCGGACAACATGCGGTAATTTATAAATGTTTTTAAATCCGGTTGGGTCTGGATTAGCCAGCAGGTAGATCCAGATCCGGTTCACTAATCCGTGACCTCTGCTCTAGTTGATTGAAGTAGGAAGATCTGCGCAGTCAAATATTACACTTCCACATTTTTTTCCTCTTGGTTTAAGGATAAACGTTTAGACGTTTACTCATCCCTGCCCCGCTCACCTTCACCCACTCCACACCACTCTCCTTTCTACCCTTGACTTCTCAAGCTATGGCTGACATGACCTCACTCTAGTGAACCCATTTATTTTTCTCTCTTCCTGGTAGCTCCGTCCTTCACAGAGAGTATAAAGGAAACACTGGGTCATGTCCTTCAGTGGTTTGGCTTTCTGTAGCCACTGTCTGACCTCGACCACACATGTTCCAAATTAAGAAATCCCTTTAATATGACCTACCAGACAAAAAAAACTTAACGAGAAGATCATCCAAAGCTGGACATCATGCCAGAAACTTCAGGAACATCTGAGAAATTAAGATCTGTCATTGAGGAAAAGGTTAAAAAGGCAATTTCTGAAGCTTTGGGACTCAACGGTGGGAGTAATGATCCATAGATGGTAAAAACATGACTTCCCAGGAGACCTTTCTACCAGAATGACCCTAGGATACCAACAACAGCTCATCCAGGAGATCCTTAAGACTTCCCAACACCATCCAATAAACTACAGGCCTCACCGCCTCCGTTCAGGTCCAAGTTTATGCCTCCACTATGGCCACATGGCAGAGGTCCCAGATCTAAACCACTGCTGAGCAAATAGAACATTTAGGCTTGTCTCTGTTGATGATCTTCTATGTTTTTTGGACTAAGGAGTGTCTCCTATTAGATCCGGCTCCATTACAGAAAAAGAACTGTGTAGCAACAGTAAAGCATGGTGGTGGTGGTGTCAGGACCTGGAAGACTTGCTGTGATAAATGGAACCATGGTTTTTATGAAAGTGCGCATTCAGCTTCGGCAAAGAACTCATGCTCTTCCTCAACACTGAAGTCCTCAGACATTTTTCTTTTCGTTGTTTCTTTCTTTGCACAGGTAAACAGCACATTTCTTCTTCTACGCTTGCATTATCGGCAGAGCAGACACTGAATGCGCACTTTCATCTGGTTTGGTCTCGTCAGCTGTTTCCGTAGGACTCGCGGTGAACGCTTAGGAAATCCTATACACTACTGTTTATGCTCTAAAACATTCTAAATGACTTCGTTTTGAGTAAATTCTGGACGCTACCCACTCAGGACACTTGGAATACATTGGACGAGGAGCAGTATGGAGGAATGTTGACACGTTTTTGTGGACTTTTATGGACCTTTTCTGTCTCGGGCGCCATAGACCTCCATTATTTGAATGTCAGCAGACAGCAAGAAGCCTCCCAGATCTCCAGATGCATTTGAGATATCAAAAAGTACTCCAGAGTGTTGTTCAGCATGGGGGTGAGTAGAAAATGAAGGCTGGGTGTACTATTCCTTTAAGATCTAAAGAGAAGCGCCATCTGCTGGTCAGAGCCTGTAATTCAGTGAAAGGGTGGAGTCAGTAGATAAATATGCAAGTGGCTGGAAGTTGGAGGGGATTTTTTCCTGGGAGTTGGAGGGAAATGTGCAGCCATTCGGCTGGGAAGGGCCAGTTTGAATCCCTGCTACTGTATTCTAAGCTTCTATTTTGATTTGTGAAAATAAATAATTCAATATTCTGCAAATATGTGGGTCAGAAATCCTCCAGACCTCCAGAAACAGCTTTCCAAGTCATTCCCAACGCTTCACTACAGCCTGTTAACGGAGAACACAGTCAGTTATCATGTTTTTTATTAAAATGTGAATTAGCTTGGTGTTCTGAAACACCACAGTTGGATAAATATGTAAAAATAAAATCTAGAAGAGAGAAAACCCATTTTCACACTACTGTAAATAAACGTTGATTAATCTGCCCCTAAAAATAAACTTTATTAGTCAGACTTTACTTAAATAAATACTCCAACAAGTGTGTAAACAGCATGGCCGACAGGCTATGAATTGCTCTAAAATATCATAGAGTTTACAGTCTGTGAGGATTATGTGGGTACAGCTGGTGGTAAGACTGTTTTTAATCCCACATGTTGATTATTAGTCAGAGCTTCACGTTTGGTTTCCAATTTAGTGCCTGAATGGCAAAAAACACAACTTGCTCTCTGCTGTCGACTCTTTTGGCTCCTGAATCCGCTGCAGGATTTTATTTTTTTTTTTGGCAGAGCTCGGCTGGGAAACAAATCCTCACTGGCAGATACACCCAGTCATATTTTGATTCAAACTAAACATATTTCTAAAACCTTACATAAGCATTAGTAGCTTATATTTGAAAGCTTCTGTGTTTCTGTGGAAACAAGCAAAAAAAAGGCTTTAAAGGGAAACTTCATGATTTCTTAACATTTAAAGCTAGGCTAAAAGTAAAAGCAGGTCATATTAGATCTTTTTAGTGTGAGCTGTCATTTTAAAGCTTTATCTCTATGCACTGTGCTGGATCATCCGTCCGCCCATCCATCCATCCATCCATCCATCCATCCATCCATCCATCCGTCTTCTTCCTCTTATCTGGGGTCAGGTCGTGGGGGTAGCAGCTTCAGTAGGGAGGCCCAGCTCCTCCGGGGGAATCCCAAGGCGCTCCCAGGCCAGTAGAGAAACATAGTCCCTCCAGCGTGTCCTGGGTCTCCCCCTGGGCCTCCTCCTGGTGGGACGTGCCTGGAACACCTCACCAGGGAGACGTCCAGGAGGCATCCTAACCAGATGCCAGAACTCAGCTGGCTCCTCTCGATGTGGAGGAGCAGCGGCTCTACTCTGAGAGTCCTCCCTGGATCACCGAACTCCTCCCCTATCTCTAAGGGAGAGCCCAGACTCACTACTGAGAAAACTCATTTCAGCCGCTTGAATCCGGGATCTCATGCTTTCGGTCATAACCCAAAGCTCATGACCATAGATGAGGCAGTGTATTCTCATTATGAGTTCAGCATGAAATCGCATTTAAAAGTTATGCAAATCGTAATTTCGCACGCATTTGGATGTTTTTTTGTCGCATGCGCATCTGACGCACCATTCACTCGAATATAGAATATAAATTACAATCAGCCCTAACCCTGACCCTAAGATATAAAACGGCAAGCAAGGTAGTTAGAGACATGAATAAGTGATGATTTATTGCACTGTTTTTCCCAGTTTTATGTCCGTCCGCGGATCTGCTTTTTTTTTCTCTGCCACGCGCATAGCGCCCAAAAGTAATGCAGGCTAGTTTGCATAACTTTTCGTGCATTTATTTTCATACGTAAAATGATAATGAAATATGTTGGATGAGGGTAGAACGTAGATCTATCGTAAATCGAGAGCTTTGCTTTTCAGCTCTCAGCTCTCTCTTCACCACAACAGACCGTACGGCGCTAGCTTTCACAGCAGACGCCGCACGCAATCCGCCTCCCTAAACCCCGCGCTCCATCTTCCCCTCATTCGCGAACAAGACCCCAAGATACTTAAACTCCTCCACTAGGGGCAGCACATCCTCCCCAACCCTGAGAAGGCACTCTAATCTTTTCCGGCTCATGACCACGTTCGCTTCACACTGGGGTGCGAGCCGCTCCAGTGAGAGCTGTAGATTACACCCTGATGAAGCCAACAGAACCACATCATCTGCGAATAACAGAGACGCAATCCTAAGATCACCAAGACGGATCCCTTCAACACCTTGGCTGCGCCTAGAAATTCTGTCCATAAAAGTTACCGTAAATCCTCTAATATTGGCCTGTATTCCATTAGCAGCCGGGTCTCTAATAATGGCCGGTTTTGCAGTCGTCGGCGGGGGTAAATAATGGCCGGACGCTAATACAGGCCGGGCTATAATTGGAACCAACGATGTTCCTGTGCAGTCCTCAGCAACCAACAGGGGGCAGTGTTTGCTAACGAATCCAATCCATTAGCTTGGGAATTCCCTTCCTTAGCGCAGACAGTGCTGCAGACAGGAGGTACCGGATTGTTTGGTTTTTTATGACCGGCTGTGATGGCAGAACAGTTTCCATTCATTTATTCTAAAACTTTGTTTGGCCAAAAATCCATTCTGTGTCTTTTTTTTTTGTATTGCCGTGCAGAAAAATAGCAGCTGCTGGAAGATGTCTGAATAATGTTCTGTAAACCGTTATGGTAACTGTACTTTTTCAATAAATTAACCTAATATTTTATCAGTTCAAAGAGACACAATCTGTTTTTATTCATTCCACTGGTCGTCTGTTTTGATCAAATAGAAATAGAGGCCTGCCTCTAATACTGGCCTCCTTCCAATAATGGCCTGGACCAAGATGCACCTGAGTGAAATAAAGGCCCCGGCCTATATTAGAGGATTTACGGTATGAACAGAATCGGTGACAAAGGGCAACCTTGGCGGAGTCCAACCCTCATCGGAAACAAGTCCGACTTACTGGCGGCAATTCAGACCAGGCTATGACATCCTTTTTTTTTACAAACCTTTTTAGCTTTTAATTCTCGTTAATGCACCCCCCCTTCCTTCTGCTTCCATGCTGTTTTTACACTTTGCTGTTTTACAGACTGATTTTTTTGCCGTTTACTCTTGGGGCATGCTTTGTGTTCACGTTTATCGTTTTAATCTTATCTATCCGATAGGATGCAATGTGCGTCGCTTTCTGGGACTGAATCTGAAAACCTCAGAGGTCCCTCAAAGTGCCACGTTGGAGTCACTGTTATTTAGGATTTGCATAAATCAGCTGCTTGAAATGTGTCAGAATCTCAGTGTTCAGTTGTATGCAGATGATGCTGTTATATTAACGAGAGCAAAAAACTCCAAAATAACGAGACAAATCTGATAAATTATAATGGCTTGAGTTAAAAACTGGGGTGCGTTTCACAAAGCAGCTTTACTTAAAACTCTTGGGGAACTCTGAGTTTTCCGTTTCACAAATTCCGAAAGAACTTTACTTATTAGATTAGTTCTGACACCAAACACACAGGAAAGAAGATCTAGAAATAAGTAAAAATGCCTTAAATTAAGTGTATTTACCCTTAATTTGAGTATTTTACTCTTGAAATAAGATAATTAGATAATATGCAATTGAATAACACAATGCCATTCTCTCATTCCATTGGCAAAATGTCTCTTTTAGCTCCTCAATCCAAGAACATATGCACTTATTTTAAGAAAAAATGACTTATCTAGATTTCAATTTTTTCCAGTGCAGGCAGGTATTATTACAATGAAAAAAAAATTCAATCTTAATAAGTAAATTTTTCTTAAAATCAGTGCATTTTGTTCTTGAATTGAGGAGGTAAGTGAGACACTTTTGCCAATGGAACAAGACGATTTACATTTGAAATAAGAAAAAAACAATTGCATTTTCTTATTTCAAGTGAATTTTATCTAATTATCTTATGTTAAGAGTAAAAATTCCTATTGGCAAATCCTCTTACTCTCTTACCTACTCAAATTAAGGGTAAATACACTTAATTTAAGAAATATTTACTTATTTATAGATTGTTTTTGCAGTGCAGGGTTTAACAGACTCACACCAATAATAACAACAATCCTAATAACCCAGATAAATAATGTTAAACATTAAAGTTTCATCCTGAAAAACCTACAGCCTCTTGCAAAAGGCTAATTGAAGCTCAGCAATACATCTGTTCTGCACCGTTTGTTTAGGAGGGAAGTGAGGAGGTGTTCTGAATGCAGTTGACTGAAGATGCATCTGCTATCAGCTCCCTTTCCTGACACATCATATGGAGGCTGAGACTCGTTTGCATATTTAAAATAGACGTGTTACCGGTGAAAAAGCAAAGCTTACATCACTTACCTAAGAAAGCTGTCAGGATGTGACATGGCTTGTTCATCGCCGGCTTTGATGATCTGAAGAGATTCCACCTTTAAGGCCCCCGGTGTCATCCGGAAACGAGTTTGAAACACACGAAATGACAAGATGGCAAATCCGTTCTAAACACCCACTGGTTCAGATGTTCTGTGCTAAAGATGCACCAAACCAGGAGCATTATCCGCTGTTCTAAACGACTCTGGCATTCATTTATTTTCTTTACAAAGGTGGAAATACTCAATTTAAACCAAAAAGGAATAAATCAGACGACACAGTGCAGAACGGCCGACCAGTTTCTGCTTAAAAGAACAAACTATTTGCTAAAATTACTCAGATCAGGGGAAATTTTGCTTTTTTTGTTTTTTCCAGCCTCCATCGTTGAACAGAAGTGGTGGTGCCAGATGCATCCGTGCCTCGATGGGGAGGAATGCAAAGTTCTTCCTGATCTGAAGGGCTGGAGCTGCGCTACAGGGAACAAGATAAAAACCACCAAGGTGAGCAATAAAAAAAAAATTAAACGAAGAAAATTCTTTTTGGTGTTTTTATCGATGCCAGAAGCAGAACTGTTGAATCTATTCAAGGTCAGAAGCTGTGACTCCTGTTACTGTCGCCTCTGCCTTTAACTAAAGAGCAGTGTTTGCTGCCGCTGCTCGGACCCTTGGGGGCCAATAATCAATGCGCTGCCATGTCTCCTTAGCACTTTCAGGCCCCTCTAAGCACCCAAACTGGCCAATTACTCACTCCAGTTACTTGCTTTTAACATTGTAACATGATTCCTGTATCCTTCAGCGTGTTATGACTACCCGTAGACTTCGGTTCTGCCTCTCTCCATGTAGTTAATTATTTAAACCGCCTGCACCTCACCTGCCTGGAGCCGGGAGCCTGGAGCCTAAGGCTATTGATCCTGGGATGGGTCCGGACCTCACAATGTATATATGGGATTGTTTTTCTGTCATTGTGGCTCTCAGAACATCTGCAGATGCACCAAACACATTTATATATTTATACATTTTTGCACGACTGTTTTTAACACTGAACTTGCTTCTGTTTTTGATTTTTATTTCATATGGATCTCTGGGAAGATTTCTGCTGACAGAGACCAGCTTTGGTAACGTCAGATGCTCCACTGCAAACCCCAGGTGATTCTGATCCTTCTTCTTTTTTCCTTCAATATGTGTCAAACTTCAGATTGTCTTTGTTCAGCTTCCCTTATGCTGGTACGGAGAGGATTAGAGGCCACTGGAAAAAAAGTTAACTGATTTTTTCATTTTATTTCAGTATAGTTATGGGGAAAAAAGAATTCTGACTTTTAATCTCAGAATTCTTACTGAATTCTGACAATAAAAAAGTCAGAATTCTGAGGGAAAAAAGTCAGAATTCTGAGATTAGAAGTAAAATTCTGAGAAAAATCTCAGAATTCTGACTGAATTCTGACAATTAAAGTAAGAATTCTGACATTAAAGTCAGAATTTTGAGAAAAAAAGTCTGAATTTGAGAAAAGTCAGAATTTTGAGAAAAAAAGTAAGAATTCTGAGAAAAAGTCAGAATTCTGAGAAAAAAGTCAGAATTCTGAGAAAAAACTCAAATTCTGACTGTAATCTGTGAATTTGGAGCAGAAAATTTAAAAGAGAATTCCCATACTTTTTTTCCCATGTAAACTGAAATATAATTTAAAATCAGTTAACTTTTTTTTTCAGTGGCCCTAATCCTCTTCTGTAGCGTAATGCTGCCATCTATTAAAACTGAAAAAATTCTCAGTTTCAGTTGTTAAAGCGAATTCTAAATGACTCCTTTGCTAGCTTTTTATATGTATGGAGTGATTTTTGCTTCATTTTTTTGTTGCAGCACAGAGCATGTTTTGTAAATGAAAAAAATAAATCGATATGATCTATGAATAAAACTTTAAAACAATTCTTGATTTAAAAAAAGTTATTTTTTTATTAGATTTTACTATTTAAAATGTTCTTTTTCATTTTTTTTCCTATTTGATGTTTTCTATTTCATTTCTGTCAATGTGGAGTCAGAAAACTCTGTGGTGACATGGATGAGATCCGCTCTCAGCACCTTAGACCTCTAGAAGTGTTCGGGCTAAATTATAATATAAATTTCTATTTAAAGGTTCTATAGACTAAAGATGTTTGGTTTTGATAAATTCAGGATGAATCTTCCGCGGTAAAACAGAACATTTGCATAATAATACGGATCAGTGATTTTATGCTTTAAGTTAAACTAATATAAAATGTGAAATAATCTTTTCCAGCAGGAGTTGGATTGAGTCTTAGTCTTAGTCTGGATTACGCTCCTCAATGCATTTTTGTTTTTTTTTCTTTAATTGAATTTGCTTTTTAATCTGTCATAAAATCTGTTGTATTTGTTATTTTCACCTCCATGAGGATAAAAATCCAGAAGTGTAATCTAGATCGGATTCAAGTCATGGTAATGCACTGACTGTGGAAAATATGTTGGTTCTCAGATTCTCAGTCATCCAGAGTCACTCCAGAAAAGTAAAAAAAAACAATCCACTTGACTTTGTTTCAGAATTTAAAGACGTTTCTCTTCCATCCAGGAAGCTTTTTCAATTCAAAATGTCAGAAATAGCGTTTAGTTCCAGGTTTTAAACAGTAGCCCAACAAAGCCTGGTTTTGGCTTAGAAAACATGCAAATTGAATAATTCCTTCCCTCTATCATCGCATCGCACAGAAGACCTCACCTATTCAGCCAGGCCAACAATTCCCTCTAACGACCCCCCTTTCAGAGACATAGACAGGTATGGGGCATTGCAGGCTAACAAAGACGCCAAACGACCCCCATTCCAAAGAGGGGGACCCGTTCCTCCGTTTCTATTTGCATGTTTTCTAAACAATTTTTTTCAAATTTCCTGTTAGAAAACATGCTCTTCCTTTGCCACAATGATGGAACAAAATTCACCCCATAAATATCAGGCTGAGTTCTCTGCAGTGAAAATAAAAGAGTCCATAAGATTCATTGCCTGCATGATCTAAGCTTCACTCCTTTAAACTCAACTAGAGACGCCATTTCTTTTACTTTCAAGTCTTCAAACAGCTGGAGGTCGGACTTTGTTCCTCTGCTGAGGAAATAAATAAAACAACACGACGTAACGTTGGATCCTTCAGCTATTCTCACCTTCATGACGCTGAAAGGAAAAACTGCAACTTCATCATGTTTCACATTTAAAATGCTTACAGCTAAGCTGGGATTCCAGGAATTTTCTGCATTTAAAGCCTCAAATAGAGGAAAGAAATGAAAGTTTGAAGAGGATGAATACTGTTAGCTTAGCACCTGAGGGGAAACAAAGAAAGGAAAGAAAACTGCAGTTTAAACGTCTTGAATTAACTCATCTTAGTTTTTATGTCTCTAAATGTTTAGTTTCATCTGCAGCAGTTTGTCTTGATAGCAGAATTATTGTCATATCTGGTTTGTAGTTTAGATAATTTATTCTCTTTTTTCTGTTCATTTTTTTTTTTATCATAATCAGACCTCACAGATGTATGGAGAGGATTTTACTCCATTATTACTTAAAGCCAAAACACATTCTAAAAATGGAATTTATTCATTAAAAGCAGATTTTGAAGATCATTTAAAATGTGTATCATGGAAAAGTTTCAATTAATGTTTATTTCGATCAATTTTTTTATGTTTTCATTTTCTTGATTTAAATTTTGAAATGTTATTTTCTTTTGGTAGACCGAGCTTTACAAATTTCACTTATTTCAAATCAGTTTTTACACTAATGTGGTGAAATGAGGACTGATATCTATTGATCTTTGTGCTGATCATTTTTGTTAAGCTGCAAGCTTTAAAATCAGTCAACTTTTCTCAAAATAAGAGTATTTGATTGATTAGAGCAGATTGATTAAATTATTTATCTTTAAAATAAGAAAAATAATCATATTATTTTCAGCAAATAATACCTGATTATGTTTGTTTACTCCTTCTGTTAGCGAATCATCCTATTTAGCTGCTTAAATTAAAGGCTAATACATTAAGTTTCTAATTACGGTGCTCTATACTATGCTAACTATCGTTAACGATTCAGAGGATTAGCATTTTATTCTTTAGATATTTATTTATTCTAGTCTGACTGCTAAAATTAACAAAATAAATTTAGCATTATGATGATTACTTAATAATAATTTACTTGCAGAGGGGCAGCTAAACAGGCTATTGTGCTACTTTCTCATTGGCGGCCATTTTGGTTTTAAGTTTGACGTCCAACAGTGGCTGTTTCCCAATCTGTGTACTTGTGCGTCCTCATGTCCTTGTGAAATGTCATCATCCTTAGCGCTAGTACAGCCTTAATACTTAACAGTATTAAGTTAAAAGTTATCTTTTCTGTTGCCGTTGCTCAATAAAAGTACATTTCAAGATCATTTTTCTGCATTTGTCTGCAGCACCTAGGTCTAATGTTAACCCGTCCGCAGCAGCCAGGGCTAACGTTAGCGCATCTGTAGCGGCCAGGGCTAACGTTAACCCGTCTGTAGTGGCCAGGGCTAATGTTAGTCCGTCTGCAGCACCCAGGGCTAACGTTAGTCCGTCTGTAGCGGCCGGGGCTAACGTTAGACCGTCTGTAGCGGCCAGGGCTAACGTTAACCCATCTGTAGCGGCCAGGGCTAACGTTAGTCCGTCTGTAGTGGCCAGGGTTAACGTTAGTCCGTCTGCAGCACCCAGGGCTAACGTTAGTCCGTCTGTAGCGGCCGGGGCTAACGTTAGACCGTCTGTAGCGGCCTGGGCTAACATTAGCCCCCCTGCAGCGGCCGGGGCTAATGTTAGCCCGTCTGCAGCAGCCGGGGCTAATGTTAGTCCGTCTGTAGCGGCCAGGGCTAACGTTAGCCCCCCTGCAGCGGCCGGGGCTAACGTTAGCCCGTCTGCAGCGGCCGGGGCTAATGTTAGCCCGTCTGCAGTGGCCGGGGCTAATGTTAGTCCGTCTGTAGCGGCCAGGGCTAATGTTAGTCCGTCTGCAGCACCCAGGGCTAACGTTAGCCCCCCTGCAGCGGCCGGGGCTAATGTTAACCCCCCTGCAGCGGCCGGGGCTAATGTTAGTCCGTCTGTAGCGGCCAGGGCTAACGTTAGTCCGTCTGTAGCGGCCGGGGCTAACGTTAGCCCCCCTGCAGCGGCCGGGGCTAACGTTAACCCCCCTGCAGCGGCCGGGGCTAATGTTAACCCCCCTGCAGCGGCCGGGGCTAATGTTAGCCCGTCTGTAGCGGCCAGGGCTAACGTTAGTCTGTCTGTAGTGGCCAGGGCTAATGTTAGTCCGTCTGTAGCGGCCAGGGCTAACGTTAACTCGCCTGCAGCAGCCAGGTCTAACATTAGCCCGTCTGTAGCGGCCAGGGCTAACGTTAACCCGTCTGTAGCAGCCCGGGCTAACGTTAGCCCCGGCCGCTGTGGACGGGCTAACGTTAGCCCGTCCGCAGTGGCCCTCCCTCTGCATAGCCATGTGTGAAGTACCGCTGGCTCTGATAGAGATTTTTTAGTTTTATTTGGTAAAATTTTCATTTGATTTGTGTTTATCTGACTGCGTTCATTATTATTCCCCCACATAATTTATAATTATCTAGAGACTATTAATGACAGGAGGTGAAATGCAGCTCCAGACTATCTTTGAATGTGTCATCAATGCGCTTCTGTTCTAATTGACCCAGATCTATGCTGCATGCTCCTGTTCTCCCAGAGTCTAGTCAAGAACGTACTTGGTGAGAACAGGAGATCGTACTCATGTTCTTGTGAATTGAAAAACAGCCTTAGATAATCAATTGGACTTTTAAATTTAACAAATTAATGTATAGTTACTTAGAGCTGAATGAACAGAATAAAGAGCCACATTCTACTTGTGCATTTTCCCAGCAAACACTGCTGACCTGTGGCAGAAATGACCCCTAAAGTCTGAACCCACTGAGTGATGGAAGTTTTCTCTCTGCTGTGTTTCTACTGGCTGAATTCTAACCATATGATGAACAGCCCAGACATAGCGGCTCTAACACAAAGCATATTGCTGAGGAGGACGCCGCCGCGGCGGTGCGCCAATTACACAGCTGAATTACACAAACACAATCTCTGCACCTGCTGTGTTAAATCTCTCAGCCGCGCTCACTTCAGGCGCCGAATGGAAATGAATGCTTTGCCGGTTAAATTAGCACTTGTCATCTACCAATTAAACAAACCAACACCTAGGGAGGACTTGGTTTTACTTTATTTTTAGCATTGTTTCAGACACGTCCCCCCCCCTTAAAAGTGATTGATCTCTGGAGAAATGTTCCTTTCTAAGCTCTTCTTGTCTTCTTAGGTTGAATTGTAGTTTCCCTCTAACTCTCGCCTGCTTCTATGCTGATTTGTGGTTCTGATTTGTTCGCTGTTTTCTCCTGTTCCAGATGAAACCTGCGCTGCGTTCCGGCGGATCATAAAAGGAGACGAGGACGATTCAAAGGACCTGGCTGTAAATAGAGACATCTTTTATTCTGGACTAGAAATAAGCTTTTAAGAACTGAAGAAATCCTCGTGAGCTTGACGGACGTCGTCATGAGGAGGACTGAACTTCCTGCTCTGCTTTTTTTAAAGGACTCCCCATGATTAGCCTTACTGGACAACAGGTTGAAGTCTCTGATATTGTACTGCTTGTAGTGGAACACAGAAACTAACTTTGTCTATTTGTTCATTTCATGAGAAACTCGACGTCTGCGGCTGGTCGAATGCAAAGGTCGTTTTATTTGGAGGGGGGGCAACGGATCATTGTGTCGTATGACCCAACAGATTATCGGGTTCTCCATTTACTTATAACATGTAATACTCAAAGAAATACTCTGAATACTTAAGCTCTTCGCCATCTTCAAACAAGGCACCGATCAAACATTACCGAAAGGAAATGGAATCTATTCACAATCTATTTCTTCTACATTTAGTTTCCTTATAACCTGTATTGCTGCTTTAAAGTTCAGCTTATTTGGTAAGATGTGTGTAAATTCCAAATATTTGGTTTCCATCTGGACGATGACAGTGTTTCCAAAACTGTTTCTAACTAGTTACTCAAGTATGGTTTGCTAATGACCTTTAAGTGACTATCGCTGACACTTCTTTAGCCTGTGTAAGTGATGACATTAGTAATAAACGATGGTGGTGTAGCTAAAGCTTGTGTGTTTTCACCGTCTGTGTGCTAACCCGTAGAGTCAGGGGACAAATGCACTGCAAAAAATTTAATCTAACTAAGTCATTTTTTCTTTAATTAAGGATTTAAGTGAGACACTGCCAATGGAACAAGACAATTTACACTTAAAATACAAGAAAAACAATTGCATTGTCTTATTTCACAGAACATAATATCTAGATACCTTATTTTGGGAGTAAAATACTCATTTTGCACATTACCGTTTAAATCTTTCTCTCACTTACGATATATCAATATTTCCAGGGTAAAATACACTTAATTTAGACATTTACTCATTTGAGATGCGTTTTTGAAGCGTCAGGGACGCAGCTAATCAGATAGGAGTTTTATCAGTTAAATTATATACCTTCTGAGATCACAGAAGTTGTTTTTATTGTTGAAAATCATGTTAGGAATAGTACACCAAAACATGATTGGCCTTCATTTTCTACTCACTTACCCATGCTGGAACAACACTCTAGGGTACTTTTTGATATCTCCCTTCAAATGCATCTGGAGATCTGAGGAGGCTTCTTGCTGTCTGCTGACATTCAAATAATGGAGGTCTATAGCAAGTACTAGGCAGAAAAGGTCCCATAAAGTCCACAAAAAGCGTGTCAATATTCCTCCATGCACTGCTTTCGTCCAATGTATTCCAAGTGTCCCTGAGTGGGTAGCGTCCACCATTTACTCGAAACAAATGCATTTAGAATGTTTTTAGAGCATAAACAGTAGTGTATAGGATTTCCTGAAAGCGGCGCACCTGCTTGGCGTTCTGCGTCTGAGCCCGGCGATGACCAAACCAGATGAAAGTCGCATTCAGCGTCTGCTCTACCCGATAATGCAAGCGATAGAAGAAGAAATGTGCTGTTTACCTGTGCAAAAGAAACAACGAAAAGAAAATGTCTAGCAGGACTTCAGTGTTGAAAGGAAAGAGCACTTGGGTTCTTTTGCCGAGGCTGAATGCGCACTTTCATCTGGTTTTGGTCTGCCGCGGTTTCCGTAGACTCCGTACACTACTGTTATGCTCACAAAAGGCATTTTCTAAATATTTCGTTCAGTAAATGAATACCTCCGGGTACTGAATACGTGAATAGATATTGACATTGCAGACTTTATGAACCTTCCACTCTTCCATTATTG
>JAGKQL010000053.1:2864361-2892673 GCA_018398635.1 Cyprinodon brontotheroides
AGCCCCGAGAGGGGACTCTGGGCTAAAAACATTCACACTATTGTGAATGTTACAGAACAAGCTAATAAGCATGGAAAGACAGAAAGGAGACACTGCTTGCAAGCTTTGATCGTTTATTTAATTACATTTGCTTCTTTATATTTAAAAAAGTAACAACACATGTGACTAACTGGATGTGCTCTCTTCATCCTCTGGCATGGGGCTGCCTTGGAGCTCCGTCTGCCTGTAAGCTGTGTGTTTCCTGGGCAGAGGCGCCTGTGGAGCTGGTTGACAGTTACCTTTTGTATCCCTATGCTTCTTTTTCTATGTCACCATACTGCACTCCGCCAGGCCCCAGTCGGCCTCAGCAGATATTGCGCTCACACTGAGCCTGGTTCTGCTGGAGGTTTCTTCCCTGTTCAAAGGGAGTTTTTCCTCTCTACTGTATTCGCTTCAAGCATGTTTGAGTGTGAGGATTGCTGAAGAGTCAATGAGTGCACGATGCAATCAACTGGTTTTCATAAGATAGAAAACTTTGAATCAATCTGACTGGATGATCTGGTGAACTGGAAAGTGACCTGAGATGACATGATGTGAATTGGAGCTATAGAAAGAAACTGAACACGTCATTTCAAAGCACTCAACCAGATCATACAGTCAATATTATTATTGTTCTTCTTACTGATCTGTGGTGAAACTGTTTATAAATAGATTTACTAAAATTCAAAACCTGCTGACGAAAAATATTTTATTTTAGATTCTGGTACAAAGCTTGTAACCACAGAGCAAAGCAGCTCAACAACCAGATCGTGGAGCTTCTGGAGCGTCGAAGCATCTTCAACAGCTTTTAATCCAGAATCTGTTTGGTTTTAATGCACTTTAAGACAGTTTTTTTTCTATCTTTGTCATTCTTAATGTTTGGGTATGGATTCAATTGTGTTCAGTCATTGTGTTGTGCAATAATTATAGATCAAATGTCCATCAAATATGGTATTTAATCAGATAAGGTTGATAGTCTGTGATTAAACACCACAATGGCTGAAAGCGGGAATCAAGTTTAAATCGTGGTCAGACAGATAAACTCTGCACACAAACAGAATAAATTCAAAATATAACATTCTTAAAGGAGAAGTCCGTCACATTCACCAATTCAAACTTCTGAAGTCATTTTAAATATGAAATGATTCCATCCTGTTCAATAAATGATCAGTGCCTTTTTAATTCAGAGTAATTTTCATGTGAGAATGTGGCTTTACTGGAGGCATCCATGTTTGTCAAAGAACACTACTGCCACCTGCTGGTTAGTGACATTGTCGCGGTGCGGTATCGGCTGTTGATCAAGTCCCAGTGCTGTATCTGGTGTTTGTCACAACGCGCTATTATCCAAGTCATCTTGAAAACATTCTTCTTCCAAATGTTGGCTACATATTACGTGTTTTCTCTGGCCAGAAGTTCGGATGGCAAATCCTCCCCTCTCTTCAAGTTGGCGCATCTAACGACCAACCTGCGGCCCGTGGAGGATCAGGAATCAGAAAGGTGGAATAACTCTTTTTCCACTTTTACCCGATGTATTCCAGCATCCAGCTGCCATGCGCGTGGGCATTGTCAGTTTCACTATAGCTCTGGTGAATTTCAATGGTGAAGTCCTCTGGAAATCTTCAATAATTGTTGTTGATTGCAGATGTGTCTAGTAGTTCCCATTGATTTAGCTTGTGAAAGCGGGGAGAATGGCAGCTAGGCTTACCGCACCGTGATGCGTCACTGCTGGAAGATGGCAGGAGGGAGGGGCTACTATATTTGGGCAAAATGGCCGCCTCCCAGACTCCTCAGTGATCTCAACTGAATTTTTTTTATTATTTCTAAAGATTAGCGCTTAAATTCATTAAATCACTGCAAACCTGTGTGTGTATATATATATATATATATATATATATATATATATATATATATATATATATACATTTAATTTTATTCTATCATTTATTTTACAGTGTCCAGTCTGGCGATGAGGCAAAAAGAATAATTGTCTTGATTCCAAAAGAGTAGCCCAACAGATTTTACTTTCACCAGCAGGTGGAGCAGTAGAGGCTATATCATACACAGTGTTCCGCTTTGATTTATGCATATAAATAACCGGCTTTTTATAATTCATGCAGGGAGTTTTACAGATTATATGGACACTGCAATGTAGGTAGAACAGCAAATGATAAAAAAAAGGAGAAAAGATTAGAAAAGAAAGAGGAGATAAAAGGGAGATAATGATTAAACATCTTCATTCTGCTTCATCACCTGCAAAGAGATTTAAAAACAACAGAACAACTGACGGATATAAGAGATACAATTAAGTAACACCTAGATACTATTGCTGAAATATAAGTAGTATTATTTAATCTGACATGTACTCTGTGTTACCTGAAGATCAGAATATAGGTTTTCTGTGTGGAAGTGAATCTCTGAGTACCTGGAGCCAAACACCTGTAGTCGTTAGTCAGAGTGCACTTGTGAATGTAAAGGAATTAGTTTTAGGTGTAAATAATGATCCATTAATTATTCCTGGCTGACCAGACGTTTCCTTTAAGAAAAATCATTCAACTCCAGGTCAAACATATTTATATTTTTAGGTAAAAAACTTTTTAACTAAAGAAATAAACACTCAATAAACTAAGCTGCCGTGTAATACATCATGTCAGAATCAGGTCAGGTTTAAAAGTTCAGTCAATAAAGTCAGATTATTGATTCAAAGTTTTCTACATGCGAGCTCATTGACTCTTCAGCAAATCCCTCACATTTTAGCATGCACTGGAAGCAGTGGATGGTTAAAAAAGTACTCAATTATTTGAACCAGGAAGAAACCTACTGAGCCTCTAAGCAGAAACAAGGGTGCGAGCACGCCATCTGCTCAGGCCAAGAAATTCCAACATATTCTCATTATCGGTTAAATTATGAAATAGAGCGCGAAAAGTTGCCTGCACATTATTTCAAATGCGTTTTTGGCTACGTTTTTTCCTCCCGAAAAGCACTTCAGTGCTTTATCGCGCCAGCCAGGCGGAGCGAAAAAAGCAGATCGTACGGACGGACTTGAAAGCTGGGGCCGGACAGTGCAATAATTACTTCATGATGTCTCTCTCTAGGGGAAGTTTGCTGTTTTGTATGTTAGGATTAGGGTTAATTGTATGCCGTTACCGCAAGGATATCTTGTCTCGAGGCAAGATGTAACAATACGACGAAATACGACGAAAAAAACGTCAAAAACGTACAAAATACTGTGCATAACTTTTCGTACGATTTCATACGACCTGATAATGAGAATACACTGATTGGTTAGTTTGTCATACGAAACCAGGTCCTTTCTCACAAACCTTTTATTATAATAAATGTACAGGAATATTTTGAGTTTAGGCTCCCGTACAAAGAAATCGCAATCACTGTTATGTTTTGTCTAAAAATGGAGATAAAAATATCAAATCCCTACAAAAATAAATAAGTTGAAAGAAATATGAAAATTTGAACTTTAAAAAAACAACTGAGAAATAAAAAAAATGAAAAAAAAAAAAAAAAACATTTCTAAAAACACGTTCTTTGCTTGGAACAATAATGGAACAAAATGTATTCCATAAACAACCATCAAGGTACAAACTATGATATAGAAATATATATAAAACATATTCTGATCTAAACTGTTCGTGTTCTTGCATTTTGGACATGAGAAGCTTTATGATAAACAGCTGAAACAAACATCTAGCAGAAGCTCTCAGGTGTTTATGTGGAATCAGAGGGAAAAAGCTCCAGTCCGTCTAAAAGCTGCAGCCTTTATTATACCTGCAGAAATGCATAAACGCTTCTCCTGGAGAGAGTGTTTAGTTTGCCGTTTGATGGCTCGATGATTGCATCAGAGGGTTTTTCTATTGCTGGAAGCGAGGCACATCTGTGGAAAAAAAAGCAACCTTCATTAGGTATATATTTCAAGCATACACAGAAATGTCAGCGAGTCGTCTGTGCTGCAAGGGGGGAAATAAATGATGCGATCAGACGAAGGTTCCCTGCATGTTGCACGCCTGTCGCATTTTCTGCTTTAGCCATATTTTACAGTAACTTCCACCTCCACAGTTTTATCTTTAATAAGGTTGGAGTTTGCATTTCTTTCCCCCCTTTTTTTTTTTTTTGCTCTCATCTAAGCCTATATGTTTCTTGTGCCGACGATTAAATGAAACATAAGTCTGAAGAGGCCGATAGCATCAGCGGTTTACAGTTTACAGTGGGTCTGCATAATGAAATTTCTCTTCCCAGAGAATCGATGAGCTTTATTCCCCCGGTGGACGGGGTAATTACAAAAGTCTCTTTGGATTATGAAACTATTCAGCATATGGGAAGGAGAGGAGATTCCTTTGATGTGCTCTTGTAAGGAGTGAAGTAATGAAAAAAAAACTAGAAAAAGGAGAATTGTCTCCTTTTGTTTGATTCTCTTGAGAGCAACCAGAGCTTTTAATGCAGGATTTTCTGTTCCACCCATGGAAACTCCTCCAGCTCATCTGAAGTGACTCAGATAACATTTCCCTGGAAATATCAAACCATCTCGGCCGCAGAGGCCGGCGGTGCCGTGGCTCTTTGACTTGTTTATCGGAAAGCTGCTTTTGGTATGAAAGGAGGAAAGATTTTAGCCAGAAGGAGTCAATTCTGGAAAATCACAACGGAATCCTGCAGGCATCAGTCGTCTTCTGTTCGTTTACCAAAACATTTCTCGCTCCCCGTGTTTGGAAATGGGCTGCAGGCAGGAAATCTCACCGATTAGTGCAGCGCGGTTTAACTGGCACCAACAATACGGCAATAAAGATCTGTTTAAAGTCAGAACTTTTGAAGTGATTCATTGGTTTAAAAGTGTCAGGTTTTGAGGAGTTGGTTAGAGGACCCGAATGCAGAGACAAGTAGGTTGAGATGAATTTAAGTGGTTTAATTAGGTTCACAGGTTCTGAGGCAGGAGTCAAAAATCCAACAAAATATCTCAAGAACTAGAATCTAGAAGGCATCAGGGAAAAACCAAAAACTAAGAACCAGGAAGAGACGAGGATCCAGCAAACAGGAACTTTGAAGAGAGGAGGGAGCTTTAAAGGGGACAGAGACAGGAAGAGGGCTAAGTGAGGGGAATGAAAACAGGGTGAAGCTAGAACAGAAAAACAGAGCAAGAGAGGCGGAGACACAGAGGGCAGCAGGAGTTTGACTTTGAAGCCGAAAAAGCTGGAAGACAGGAAACTAATAAGAAAACATCAACATAATAATAATCAAATAACTGAGAATAAAGAAACATGGTGAAAAGAAAACTAAAACACTAGAAATCAAAGGGAGCGAAAAAGAAAAACATAACAGAAACAGAAAGTTAGGGGACACCAGACGTCATTTTAGTTCTTTAGTTTTTAGGCTGAGGATCTGGTCGGTCAGAGTGCTTGAGTTTGAGTCCAAAAATAGTTAACTGAATGTTTGAAACGTATTTCATGTTTTCATCCAGTAACCTACAACAAAATAGGGATGCACGATCATTGAGTTTTAGCGTGTATCCCGATATGCCTATATTTTAAAAAACTCATGTAGCCGATAAGCGATATCGATACCGATGTTAAAAGCTGGACAAAAATAAAAGTATGAAATGGTAAAACCAACAGTTTTATATCCATTTATGAAATTGCAACTAAAATAAACAACGCACCGAAATATATTTCATAGCCGCTGCGATATCAACGATTGATTTAAAAACGCGTTATCGCATCATATTTTACTTTCAAAATGCGGTGAAATTTCGCTCGCGTTCTGTTACAAACTCTCCGTGATATTTTGCCGAATTAACGTAGAGATTTTGTTAGTAAGATAGATCCAGGCCAGGCTCCAGCCAGCAAACATGGCAGGCAACTTGTTGGTGGAATTTTGAGTTTACGTGAGCTTTTTAACGACGCCCAGCGATATTTCTGCATTAGTAGAAAGAAGTTGATATGGGAAATTGTTTTGAAATGGCAAATATATCCAGCATATGTGGGCAGTGTGGTCGACACTTGTATCAAGAGTGATCCCTCGCCTTTAGAACTTTTAATGACTGTAAAAAAGAAGTTTTCTGAGGAAGATGAAAACCAGTATTTTTGTTTTTTTTGAAACTCAGAGCTTTGAATAATCTTATGGGTTAAATATGGTGGGACAATCAGGCTATTCAGTTTTAAGGCCGATGCGGGAAATGGGGCGATTATATCGTCACATCTCCTACAACAAAGCGAGAATTTGTTTCCTTCCTGCCTATGCGCTTGGGGCATATGGACAGGGCCATCGGAACATTACGGAGGCTAACAAAAGAAGCCCGGCCCCATTCAAGAGTGGGGACCCGTTCATCAATTTCTATTTGCATGTTTTCTAAACTAAAACCGAGCTTTTTGCATTACGGGCTGCTGGATAAACAAGACTAAACCCCTATTTCGACATTTGAATTGAAAAAAGCACCTGGATGGGAGAAAGCGTCTTCAGAGAGTTGAGGCTCAGAAATTAGAGTAGGATTGATTTTTATAACTTTTAACTCTCAACTTTAGTCCATGATAGACGTTGAAAACACGTATTTTCAATGATGTGAAAATGACAGCTTGTCATCTTTTACATTTGAGCGTAAATCAATCAATTTCTGCTCGGTGGGTCTGGGTTTTTCTGTTTTTCTTCCTTCGGGGGGACGCAAAAATTCTTTAATTTAACCCTTATATAAGTTAAGCCTGTATTCTAGCAAATCTTCTGTGTTTGTTTCCATCTCTGCTTTCCCTCTGCTGACTGAATCTATGGATGCATGACATCATCAATTGGCTGCAACATTCATCTAGACTAAAAACATTACATTTATTATTAACTTGGATGCATAAAATCGCATTCATAAATTGTATTGCTTTCCCTTTTTAATGAAAATAATAAAATGCATCACAATAATACACTTTTAATAAAAAATAAATGTTAAAAGGTTATTGAGAGCTTTATAATGCGGCGGAGGATCTTGAAGTGGATCTGCTGCTTTATGGATCCAGTAAAGGTGTTTCAGGACGGATGTTACTCAGTTATATGAATGTAAATCCCACTTTGACTTTTAAAGAAGTCGCTTGTGTATCTTTCTTTCTTCAGACATCCTGGCTGCGAGTCTAATAACCAAACTCACAAACACACACAACAATGATTCAAAGATTTATGTAAATGAATACATCTGATATTAAAACCCTTCTAGATTACGTGACCCGAGAGAAGAAAAAATGCCCAAGTTACAGTCTGTCGTCTTTTATCAGACCCACATTCCTCCCCAAGACTGTAACTCCTGGACTGTTTAAGATATCTCAAAGATCCAAATCGACCAGAAAGCTGAGAAAAAGAGGTACGACCCAACAGCTCTAATTAAAGCAGCTCGGAGGACTTCAGCAGCGCTGAGACCATCCAATCACAGACCTGGACGTCCTCTGGGGTAAAGTCTGCAAATCCCACTGAATCAAACCCCAATAAACTGTGATTTGGTCAAGGTGTTGTCGGCTCTCATTGGGTGTGTTCAATTTCTAAAGCCCATTGGCTGTGTCCTATTAAGTGACCTGGTCTACCTGGACTGGGTCCTTCTAAGGCAGAGTTCACGCGGATTAGTGGACAGCGGTCCGGATCCGGACCTAACCTGATTTAAAAACATTTATAAATTACTGCATGTTGTCTGGCGGTGTCTAATTTCACTTGCTCCTCTCTTCTCCTGTTAATACGGTAAAGCCCTCTGGAGCGTCCGGCTCCAGGCTGGGCGTGATCCAAATGAGCCAATGAGCTGTCAGTCTGGGTTGCTGCTGCTGCTTTGCTTTTAGACACAACAGGGCTAAACCTGTGGCATAGCCGGCCGATGGGAAAGAAGGAGGAAGAAGACCATGAGGAAAAGAGGCAGAGAAAGTGTGGACTGCTGGAAGAACTGCGATTGAACTGGTGAAAAAAGAAAAGTGAAAAAGGGTGCTCAAAGATGACCCTGCACACATTTAGAGGGATGTTTGGCTCAACCTGCTGCTGCAATGAAGCAGGATTCTCCCACCATGAACAGAATCAACAATAAATCTGGATCCAGGCTCAAAATGAGCTCCCTGATATGTGCTTGAGAATGGCTTAGTCTTCGGTTAAACCCAGGTTTAAAAGCCTTGCAGGGCAACCCTAAAGCCCACTGCCAACATTAAGACAGAAAAAGAAAAGAAAATAACAAACCATCCCAGTTTCAGGTGTTTGAGAAAATATGGGAATCGGGAAGGTATCTATAAACCAAGCCTTGAGGTGATTGTTGTTTCTCTACTTGAAAAAAAGCTTACTTTTAGAATTTTTAAAATGAAATGAATCTATTTTAAATCATTTTTGTTTAAAAGATTCAATGTATAACATGGATGCATAAACACCTCATTTTATTTCAGTGTTAGAGATTCTGTTTAAAATAAGCGAATTATAATTAAAAATGTCTCTGGACCTTTATTGGCAGATGATTTTCTTCATTCGGACTCAGCTGATTTTTAATTCGGTCACCCCACCTGCAGACGGTATATAATGATTCACCATTGTTTGGCTGCACCATTTCCTTTTTCCTCTGAGCCAGGGAGCAGCTGCCTTCCTTGGACTTCGCAATGAATCATGGGATACCAAAAGCTACGGAGGAAACAGGCGGGATCCCGTCCTTCAAAACGGGCAAAAAGAAGAGGAAGCATTTTGCTTCGGCCGGCGTAGCGAGGAGTCTTCCGATCCGAACAGGCCGAAAAGTTTTACTTATCGCATTTCCTAAATAATCAAACAGGAAGGGCTTTTATGCTGAAAAACTGTGGTTTTAAAATAAGACAACCTCATTGAGATGGTCCTCAAATAATAATCCACAATTGCTCTTTATTTCTCATATTGCCGATATCATCTCTGAATTATGTTTTTACATTTCAAAAATCAAGTCCTTTAAGTCAGAATCTATTGTTTTATATATTTCCGTCTTGCATTATTTGATCCCGTAAAACCTTCTTCATTTCAGCAGCTTTTCCTGCTTTTTTTCTTCCGTTTTTCATTAATTTTACTCACTACTGTTTATTTTCTCATACTTGGTGGACTAACTACTGTGCAGCAGTGACCTGGTTCTGTTGGCATTTCTACCCCAGAGTTTAATACAGCTCAGCTTCTGCAAGTTTGGATTTATTTACTAGAAATCCATAAAGATGGGGGGAAAAAAACAACAGATTTTTACTACTGATAAATTTAAAAATACACAAATTTACCTGAAGGTGGTTCTGAAATCTTTCAATAAAATATGTCAGTCTGTAATGAAGCTGATCCACAGAGAAGCTCATTTTTCCAAGTCATTAAAATAGTAAAACTTGTAGAAAATCCTTCAAAAATAATCTGGATCAGTGCCTGTAAAACTGCGCGCTGAGATCCAAATTGACTCACAGGATTATGGCTGGTGGGTCCCTTTATGACAGCGATATGAAATTTCTTTAATAAGTCGGCTTCCCAGAGCAGAGAAAACTAATATCACACTTGGGTCCCCGACTAAAACCATTCAGAGCGCCTCTTCCAGACGCATGCTGGAAGATTTCTACGTGAGAGGATGTTGTAAATCATGTATTCATTTAGGGGAGGATTGTGTCACTGTGAAACTGCAGGACTTAAGTGGCACTAAGGGCTTTGGGGAGGGAGCGAGCGGCAGTTTCTCTTTCAATAATCCGATGTAGTCCATCCATCCTGACTAAACAGGAACACATCCAGAGTGACTCCTGTGGGATTGATTGTATTTGTTACACTCAGCACCGCTGCCCGTTAAAAACACTTCCCTTGGTCACAGGAGGAAGGATGTTTCACTTACATAATACTGTGATGATAATAGATTATATGATATGGTTAAATATGTCACGCTATATAGAGATATTAAAGAAACTGCAAAAGGTGGAATTTTTAGTAGATTTAGGTAGAACATATATCATTATCATTTCAGTTAGATTTGAACTTTACATTTAAACCTTTTTTTTAAGTGGCCACGGTAGTCCTGAGATTTCTCTATGTTTATGCTGCTTTAGGCTTATGCTGCCGGAGGACATTAGGACCACTTTTCATCATTCTGTCTCTTTTTTACAATTCTGCCGTATTTTATTAGTTCAACCTCTAACTTTATATCCTCAGCTTGTTTTCATCATAAGCTGTGTTTCTATTAATCCTTTCTTGTGCAAATTTTATTTGATGCCAGGGTCAAAGGAGAATGGCCAGACTGGTTGGAGCTGATAGAAGGGCAACAGTGACTCAAATAACCACCCGTTACAACCAAGGTGGGCAGAAGAGCATCTCTGAACGCACAGTGCGTGGAACTTTGAGGCAGATGGGCTACAGCAACAGAAGACCACACCGGGTGCCACTCCTGGAACTGGAACACCCAAAATTTTTAAATCTAAAAAAGTCGTTTTTGTTTTCAGCAAACATATTTTTCAGGTTTAATTATTATCATTTTTTAACAAACTTTTATTCTCAGGTATACTTTTTTATTTCAACAAACTTCATGGTCCCAATTTCGCTCCATAGAAAATGTAAATAAATAAAAAAATCTAAAGAATCAACTGAAAAATGAAATATTCTGAATCATTAGTGATTTATACCTGCTTGTCCCAGCAGAGATGCAGCTTATCTCCAGTCGTTCATTGGTAGAAGTCATGCATGTTGTTATCCGATGATGTTTTTTGACCTTTCTGCTGCAGGGTAGCAGCTCTAACCACCGGTTCACCATGCACCCATATCTAAATAACAGGTGCACTGATTTCCCCAGGCTGGCATAACGGACCAAGAACTAATTCACCACACAATCATTAACACAAACAGCAGTCTGCCAAATAAACATTTAAACTGCTGCAGCCTCAGCACTCCGCCCTCCGCCTTATAGGTCCCATGGTGAGGGATCAGTGTTGGATCCATGAGTGCTCTTCACACTGTCCTCGGGGGTGTCACTGCCATAATCAGTTATGGGAAATTTGATGTGTGATAGATCTCCGAGCATGTGTACCGAGCCAAGGCGACGTTATCCGGTCCTCGGTCGGCCAGTAAAGCTGAGTTTCCCTAATTAGCACCAAGATGGATCACGCCTGTTTTGTGTGCATCTCTATTCTCCCCGTCAAGTGTTGAATTACGCTTGGATGCTTAAAAAGGGAAGGTGACACTAATTCACAGTCGTTCTGAAATTAATATCTGACTTCTTAGTTCTTTGGACAAATTTCCTCACTTGTCTTTATCTGACCTAAAACTCTGCAGAGATCTGCTAAAGTTTCAAAATTATCTTTATTTCTCCAGAAAAAGTATAAATCCTGCTGTTTAAAAACACTTTTTTACAACTTAGAGGATCAGTTTAAGCTTTTTATTCAAGTAAAAATGTAAAAGTAACTTTTCTTAAAACTACTTAATGTAATGACTCAGAACAGAGGGACCCAGTATTCACGCAAGGCAGACAGAGAAGACTTAAAAAGCATTTAATAAAGCAATGACAGATGGTTTTCTGACCTGCAGCAGCGGCGATTAGGGCGTCCAAGGCAGGTAACTCTGGCGACAGGAAACACAGGTTAGTGACCATTAAAACCTGACAGAGGATGATCTGAAGGTACGTCAGTCACTAACCTGGTTTAGAGTTCAGTTCCTCCCCCGAGGACGACGTTAATACCAGCCGGTCAGCTGACAAGATGCAGCGGTTGCCAAACGGAGAGTACAAGACGCTAAAGCGTTGAAGGACACAGAACTGACAGAAGATTAGATCCGAGCACGATGACGAAGGAAGGCAGAATAATCCAGAGGGCAAAGTAAAAAGGCAGATTCAGGTTCCAACAGAATCCGAGGACAGGTAGGGCAAATAGATCAGAACAAGCACAGACAGGTCTAAAGACAGAAATGGATCAGGATCAGGCAAGCAAAAGAGCATGATATGTATTAGAAAGTGGAAACGGTTCACAAAATCCAGTTCGGTTCACGGTTTTCGTAGGTACACGGTTTTCAGAGTTGATTGTTAGGAAAATCTATTATGTCTTGTATAGTATAACACGTGTTGCACATTTTTTAAAATTTTTTTTTATTAAGTCAACAAACATTTACATGAAAAAATACTCTCAGAGAGGAAAGCAAAGGTGAACATGAACAGATAAAGATCAATTACAATAAATAAAAACAAAGAAGTAAAACAACTAACGGGATTTATCTCTGCAAACATTTAAAACAAACATAGAGCCATAGAAATAATAGAAACAAAAAGATGAATGCACTTAGAATAGCAGATGTTTGGAGAAATCAAGTCTAAATTTTTTGGCATATTTGTAATTTTTTTATCTTCTTAAGAGAAGAAAAAGTAGATTTTAAGTCATTCATAAACCAATGAAAGGAAGGTTTAGAATTTCTCCATTTAAGCGCCAGTGGATATAATATTTACCCCCAACAACAGGAGGACATTAATAGTATCAGAAACAGGCTGGGGAAGATGGTCCGTATAAAAAATGACATCATTTAGTGCAAAATGGGTGTTGCACAATGCTTACACACTGTTTTACCCCCCAGCTTTCTTCCCGCCCCGTCATCGTGGAGGTCACTCTAAATGCAAAAGTGGTCCCATATAGCAGACCTATAAAAGTGCTGCTGGCGCGTCTTCCAACTCCTGTTCTTTCCCACTCGCCATACCCACACAATTCTCCACAACAACTGATTTTTCTGCTACACCCGGCTCACGGAGCCAAGCGGCTTCTTCTTCTTCTTGTTTACTACTGGTGGTTGGCTTTGGTCGCAGTACGCCACCTTCTGCTCTGGAGTGTAGCGACTTAAAGCCTATGAGAAAAAGGAGCGATGCGCATGAATTGAGCATAACACCGCGAACGAACCGAGACAGTCGAACCCGAGCGGTTGGGGCCGGTTTTCATAAACGTTCCATCCCTAGCCTATATGTATGTAGTGGTGAAAAAAGTATTCAACTATTTACTCCAGTTGAAATACACATTGAGATCAATGGATTTCACCTCGGGTCAATTTGTTTCTTTGCAAAGAAAGAACAGTTCATCAATCAGCCCTTATTGTACGGGTAATCAGCCCTGTTCTGATCTGAGCAGCGTTCGTTCCTCCTTACTCACAATAATGGAAAGTAGTCAGAGTCAAAACAAATTATAGACACTTTGGTTAAACTGTAACATGTTATGAATAAACAACGTTAAGCTACAACACTCTCACACCAAAGGCTAAAGTACAATCTGATGCTGACGACTGGGAGTAAGAAGGTTAAATAGAGGCAGGAGCAGGTGGATCAGATGAGCAGAGTTAGACAGGTGAATAGGATGAGTAATTAAGCCAGTCATCAGTGCCAAGATCATGACATTCAAAGTATAAAAGTAAAAGTAAAGCAGGAAACTGTTAAGGCCAGAAGCTTTACTGCTTTACCCAATTAAAGGAACATTTTTAGACTTAACTTTCTTAGTTTTATAACTAATGGTAACAGCGTCAATTTTAACTTTGCATCATCTTGGTTAAACTATTTATTTTGGTATGTGGTGAACAACAAGTTGGGGCAGCACCGAGTCCAACCACAAAGAAATTAATCGTCTGGATAAAACTTATTATTTTGTTGCTTTCTATTTTTTTAAAATACCAACTGGCCAGAATGAAAATGAGCTTAAATGAAAAAGAACCAATGAGTCTATTTTTAAAATTTAAGGAGTAGAAGGGAAAAGCTGTCTGAAAAGTAATTCCTCCAGTAAGGCACGTTCTGGAAAATATTAGCGTTTCGTGTTCGTTTTGACTTTGTGTGTACAAAATATGCTCTGAGCTTGCAACAATAATGGAACAAGGTTCACTCCATACGCTGCATTAATATCCTCACAGGTCCTGTAGAGAAAGGAAGCAAATGTCTGTCAAAGCTTCGCTTTAAGGAATCAAACAGCTTTGGGGACAAAGAGCACCACAGCATCTGCTGTTACATAACATGTGTAGAAATCATTTGTCCTCAAAGCCGCCTCTTCTTTGTCGCCACTGACACGAAATTCTGAATCCTTTGTTAAGCTGAATATTGGCTGAATTCTGGCAAAAAGCACCAGCAAATTAATTCCTTTTTACATCTGCTACAACAAATCAGATAAATGGACCGCAGCGATAATTGGAGTGAGCCATCTGGGTTCTAAAACTTACCTCCGTCCGGCAGAGAGAAACACAAAGGAAGACGCCTTTTGATAGTCTTGTGCCTCGCCATTGTGTCGCTTCCCTGCCTCAATTTTATGATCCTGCCGCCTGGGATGAATTTGCCATCATTAAACCGGCCCTGCAGCAACAATGCTGCAAGAAGACTGACAAAAGCTGTGAGAGAAAACAGCGGTTTTTCTACGCCAAAGCAAGTCATTTCAATGACTGTCAGCTTTCTGGTGCCTCATCAGAACTGAACAAATGTTTCTTTTGTCAGTTTTGTCAGCGTCTTTGTTTCCTGACTCTGACTGATCCAAACATGTCATCTATGCGTGCCTTCATATTCATCAAGGCCCGGTTCGACATATTTTTCTCCGATACAACCGGCTGCTTTCCTGAGTCATGAAAGAGTTTATTCTTTTCCTTCCCCGGTCGGAGCCCTTTGTTATTTAACTTAATCAAATAAAAGGGAATAAAATATGAAATTAGATATTCAGAGTGCTCCTTTTTGTCTGTGCGCAATCCATTCTTTCATACTTTATGAGATTTTCAGCCACAAGTTAATTAATCAGATGAAGGCAGCGGGGGTTACGGTAACCAGGACTAAACGACGCACATTTGGTTCAAAGAGAAACCTGGTTCTGATGCTTCTGATGGAGAAGAAGAAGCCCCGGGAGCCTGACCCTTGGTGTTCTCCAGCACTGATCTCTGTTTCATCTCCAGGCGCCTTTTAAACAAGATAAATCCTCCTCTGACAGTGACCTGAGATGAAAGTACGAGACGTAAAGCCGGCAGGAGTTCAGGGAAAGTTCCCGGGCGCTCCTCCTACCTACCCACTCTCTTTATCTGGAGCTAAGCAGGAGAAGAGAGAGCGAAGCGTGCTGGTGCGCTGCGTCAGGCTGGAAAAGTTCCTTCACCTCATTCTAACTTTGGGCTTGATCCCACGAGGAGACCCTGCGAGCTGATAAAGATGCCAGGGATTGACGACCCTAAGCTCGCCCGACTCTTCGTCTCACTTGAACTTGGCCTCTTCTTTTGTTCTTTAAGCTGAGGATTCACTCGTTTCTACGGCTCTATTTGGACGTGGAGCTGGTTTCTATGGAGAAAAAGGGGGGAAGATGCTGTGATGAATTTATTTTTAAAGGCTAAAGTCTCCCCTGAAAATGAGACATCATCTTCATTCTATGCTATAGTGCACAAGTTGTTTACATTGATACCGGTCTAACTAGGGAGTACCAATATGGTTGCCGGTTGCTTTACTTCAACCCTGTACTACCACCAGAGATGGGAAGTAACAAAGTACAAATACTTGCTTAGTTACTGTACTCAAGTAGATTTTTCTGATATTTTTACTTTACTCTTTACTACTTATTTTATGGCGGACTTTTTACTTCTACTCCTTACATTTTTTACACACAAATATCTGCACTTTCTACCCTTACATTTTAAAAAATTGGCTCGTTACTTTAGTTTTGAATCATTTCAATGGAGTTACCCGTTATTATTTTTCACGTCATCAATACCAAATTCAATCTAATTGATGTGGAATCTACGTTGCATTTGACGCATACGCTACAAGATGAATCGACAGATTCGGGCGGTATTCATTGGCGGCAAAATCATTGCAGTTTCTTGGCGGTGGCGTATAGCATAGTAGTAGCATGGATCTACTCGAGATGATTGAAAATGAACACAACGGAGATCTAGTCCTATTGGCAGACATCCATTTAAAATGTAGGCAACGCGGCATGAAAAAAGTGGTTTCTACTTTTTACTCTTTATACTTTTAAGTAAATTTACAAGCCTGTACTTTGTTACTTTTACTTGAGTAAAGAAGTTTAATCAGTACTTCCACTATTTACCAGAGTATTTTTTAACACAAGTATCTGTACTTTTACTCAAGTAACGAAAGTGAGTACTTTTGCCATCTCTGACTACCACAGTGCGAAAAAAAACTATAAATAAGTAAATATTTCTTAAATTAAGTGCAGTTACCCTTAATTTTGAGTAGGTAAGTAAGAGGATTTGCCAATGGAATGAATATTTTTACTCTTAAAATAAGATAATTAGGATAAAATTCACTTGAAATAAGAAAATGCAATTACTTTTTTCTTATTTCAAAAGCAAATTGTCTTGTTCCATTGGCAAAGTGTCTCACTTACCTCCTCAATTCAAGAATAAATGCACTGATTTTAAGAAAAATGTACTTATTAAGATTGAAATTTTTTGCAGTGCAACGATGGTCTCATGCACAATGGCCACTTATTTCATAGACTAACAAGAAAATCTCCTTTTCAGGTGAAGTCTATGAAGATCAACCTCAGGAACTGATGATTATATTCACCGCTCGGGCGGAGAAAACTTTCGGAAAAAGTTTCTCTCCGACTAATTTGAAAGACAGAATAATTAGCAGTTTGTTGAAGGTGTCCAGACAGATGACACTTTTTTTTCTCACTTCCTTCAAACTCAGCTAATCTTTAAACTACTTCTGTCAGGGAATGTGATTTCCAGCCTTCCGTATTTTAGCCCATTTTGCCTTCCTGCTGTCTGTTGTTCTATTTTCTCCCATTTCAAACTGTATCTGACTGGATCAATGTTAGGGCCGTTATTGATGCTGATCCTTCCTGCAACCTGGGGGATCGTTGCTGCTCAGTATCACCTCAGACAGGGACTCTGCACTGAATAAAAAATATATAAACAATTTCCAACAACATATCACCAAAGATATAATTTGTCTCAGACTACTTGGCCGCTGTGGGTCTTTACTCCATTCACTCTTCCTCACAACTGAAACTGTGACTACTGTAACAGTAATATGTATAAATAAACAAAGCTAGAATTAGTTAGTATTTTGTTTTATTCCTGCCACAGTGTCGTCTATCAGCCTTTGTTTTATTACACAATAGTTCAGCATGCTACATTAAATTAGGCATATGGCAATTCCACATTTTATACATGAACAGATGCATCAAGTACAAAAGTACAAATTTGTTTTCCTTACTTTAGTAGAAATTATGGCTAACTTTTTATTTCTCCTTACATTTTGTTTTTATAATAATATCTACTTTCTACTCCTTAAATTTTAAAAATACATCTGTTAGTTTTGTTCTTTTTGTTATGGCCTTTTGGAATTTACAACAATAAAAACAATCAAAATAATTAGTTTCATCCAGACAATTAATTTCTTTGTGGTGCTGCCCGTGTCCTCACTAAGACCAAGAAAGTAGAGCACATCACCCCGGTTCTAAATTCCTTACACTGGCTCCCTGATCCAGAACGCTGCTGCCTGTGTCCTCACTAAGACTAAGAAAGTAGAGCACATCACCCCAGTTCTAAAGTCCTTACACTGGCTCCCTGATCCAGAATGCTGCTGCCCGTGTCCTCACTAAGACCAAGAACGTAGAGCACATCACCCCAGTTCTAAAGTCCTTACACTGGCTCCCTGATCCAGAACGCTGCTGCCCGTGTCCTCACTAAGACTAAAAAGTAGAGCACATCACCCCAGTTCTAAAGTCCTTACACTGGCTCCCTGATCCAGAACGTTGCTACCTGTGACCTCACTAAGACTAAAAAAGTAGAGCACATCACCCCAGTTCTAAAGTCCTTACACTGGCTCCTTGATCCAGAACGTTGCTACCTGTGACCTCACTAAGACTAAGAAAGTAGAGCACATCACCCCAGTTCTAAAGTCCTTACGCACTGGCAAACCCCTGATCCAGAGCGTTGCTACCTGTGACCCTCACTAAGACTAAGAAAGTAGAGCACATCACCCCAGTTCTAAAGTCCTTACACTGGCTCCCTGATCTCAGAACGTTGCTACCTGTGACCTCACTAAGACTAGAAAGTAGAGCACATCACCCCAGTTCTAAAGTCCTTACACTGGCTCCCTGATCCAGAACGCTGCTGCCTGTGACCTCACTAAGACTAAGAAAGTAGAGCACATCACCCCAGTTCTAAAGTCCTTCCACTGGCTCCTGCACTCTCATGAGAATAGACTTTTAAAATCCTTCTGTTAGTCTATAAATCTCTGAATGGCTTAGCACCCCTAAATACATCACAGACTTGCTATCAGTGTATCAACCCTCCAGACCACTCATCAGGTCTTCTGGCTCCAACCTGCTCTGCAGACCTAGAACCAGAACTAAACATGGAGAAGCAGCATTTAGTTCCTATGCTCCCACTTATCTGGAGCAAACTTCCAGGAAACTGTAAAAGTGCGGAAAGAACCAGGACACGCTGGAGGGACGATGTCTCTGAGCTGGCCTGGTGTGTCGCCGGGAGCAGCTGGAGGAGGTGGGTGGGGATCGGGAAGTCTGGGAATCTCTGCTTAGACTGCTGCCTCCGCGACCCGACCCCGGATAAAGAGGAACAAAATGGATAAACTAATGGTTGGACACGGTGCTGCCCCAACTTGTTGCTCACCACATACAAAAAAAAATTAAGATGAAGCAAAAAATCGATACTGTTACCATTAGTTATAAAACTAAGAAAGAAAGTCTAAGGAAGTTATCATCCAGAATTGTAGAAAAATTTTCCTTTAATAAGGTAGAGCAGTAAAGCTTCTGGCCTTAACAGTTTATCCTGCATTACTTTTACTTTTATACTTTAAGTAGTTTTAAAAATGGTACTTTTACACTTTTACTTGAGTAAAAAGCTGAACTTGACCCTTTAACTCTACAAAAGTGTTTTGAAACAGTAGGGATTTATTTTTCTACTGAAGTAATATATACATAAATACTTTTAACACCTCTGTACATGAACCAACACTGCTAAAGATACAAAACTGCTGCTGATTTCTACAGCAATGACAAAATAATTCACTATGGAGATAATTAGCCCCCTTTGGGATGGGGGGATGGTTGAACTAAAGTGATGCCTCTGCCATAGCCTAATTTTATTATTAATTAATGGGTCTTGAGTCATTTGGGTGATAATTAACAAGTCGGGGGCAACCAGAACGTTCTTATTTTATTCCAATTGAGATTAGTTGATCCTTTTAGATAAAAAATGGAAACAAAAAATTATAGCTATTGTCATGGTTTTGTTTCCATTTCCAATTTATGTTGTTTTCTGGTTGTATTTGACTTTTTATGTATTTATTGTTTTTGTTCTGACCCACATCGACAGCCTCATCTCACTGCACCACATTATGATGGCTAACAGGGTGAGTGCCGAGGTTTCCTCACTCAATGTCAGATTTGCAATACAGCCAGCCACCTATACAACTGCTCCAGCAAGGATTGCCCATGTGATAGATTTGCAGAAGACATGCTGAGAGTCTTTGACCAGGCAATTGTGCAGTAATGTCCGTCCATAATCTGCTACACAAGACCAGTTTGACCATCGCCTTCTGATTGCTGGCTGCTATATGTGAGTGGAACGAGCCATCCCTGGTGTCTGCCTTCCACCGTGGAGGGGTGCCCCTCAGGCATAGAATCCCTAATCCCACACGCCATACATCTGGACAACCAGCCTCTGGGAACATCACCATGATGGGTTCCAGAGAACACCTGACACTCCTGGTCTTCCATATTTTACCCCGCCTCTTACCGGTTCCCATCCAGCCCATCCCAGTTACAATCTCATGGGGTGAAGGTAGTTAATCCCTTGTTGACTCTGGAGCTGCAGGAAAATTTAGTCTAACTTAGCCCTCCAACTCAAGGTTCATATTGTTTCTCTCTGTATCTGCTCTGGATGGCGAGCCCCTGGGGAACGGCAAGTTCACTCAAACAACCTCTCCCATTTGTCTCCAGTTTGAAGCCCACCAAGAAGATATCTCATTGCATCCACTCTCCTGAATCTCTTGTGGTCCTTGACATTCCTTGGCTTACCCCGTCACAACCCCGCATTCATTAGGTTACTGGCCGTATCCTGGAATGGGGATCTACCTGCCATTCTACTTGCCTCTTTGCTATCTTCCAGTACTGCCTGTTGAGTCTCTGGATCCTACTGAGTTGTCCCAAGTTCCCTCCGAGTACTGGGAGTTGAAAGAGGTCTTCAGCAAAGATTTACTTCTCTTCCGCCTCATATAGATCACGTGCCATCGACCTTCTGCCCGGCAAATCTCCTCCTCTGGGATGACTCTTTTCCCTCTCCCTGCCAGAACACAAAGCTATGGAGCAGTATATAAAGGAGGCTCTTGGCGTCAAGACACATCCCCCCCATCTACGTCACCTGCTGGCGCTGGCTTCTTTGTTGTTGGCAAGAAGGACGGTGGGCTGCGACCTTGTATCAATTCCTGAGCCCTCAACAAGACTACGATCCGCATTCTCTACCCATTACCACTGATGTTCATCGATTTTTGTCTGCTCCAGGGTACCCTATCTTCTCCAAGTTGGATTTGCGAAACGCCTACCACCTAGTCAGACAGGGCGACGAATGGAAGACTGCCTTTAAGACTCCATCCGGGCTTTGGATCTTCTGAGCTTTTGTTTCAGCGAATCAACTGAGTTTTAGGGATAAATAAAAAGGAAATCTCTGCACTTGGGTCTTTGCCATCTACCTGGACTGTAGCTCAGTGGTTACCAGTCCAACCTGCCAAGTTTAAAACCGGGTTCAACCGAGTCAGTCCTAATACTCATTGACAGGTTTATAAAACTATTTAGCAACAAGGCTTTGCTAACAGTGTGTCATGATCTGGCCTGTTTGCTCTCCTTAGTTTAGTAATTTCCTTTCACCTGTCGTTTTCCCTACCTGCCTCACTGCGGATTTATTCCTCTCACCTGTTTCCTGGATTTACTGTCAGATCAGCCCGATGCATTCAGTGCCAGATCATTACTTTTTTGTCTTTCTGTCAGTCTGTGTGTTCAGTTTTTAGTTAATGGTTCAGGTACGTCCTGGATCCCAGCAGCCAGTGGTGAAGAGAGGTTTTGTGTCTGTCTCTCTCTCCTGATCATCCACTGTTCCTCCCCCATGCGTGAATCCTCTGGGTTTTGGCTCATTATGTAGGGAGGTTCAGTTTTTATCCAGTAAAGCCTGGCTACAGGAGGAGACCAGTTTAAAGTCCTGCATCAAGTTACGGTTCTTCATCCTGTCTCGGCTACCACTCGCCCACTGAGCCTGCCTGTCTGCACCAGATCCTGTCTGCTTCTGTGCGTGACCACCTGGTCATGCTTCTGGTCCCAGTCAGACTCTGAACCCTCCTGGGAGCCTGTGGATGCCTGGAAGTCTGGATCCTGCTACCTGTTTCTGTTCCTGCCTGATCTGGATCCTGTTCCTCTCTGTTCTGGATCCCTGACCAGGATCAGCTTCCAGCAAGTCCTCTGGAACTGCAGCACTTGGGGGGACATTCATGGACTGAGCTGCTAAACCAGAGTGTCTGAGATTGTGCGGTGCCCCGCTGCCCCCGCCTGCAGTGCCCGCGAGCCACAGCCCCATTTCAGTTTTTGTTTTATTTTAATTAAACCTTTTGAACTTTCCTACTGACTGTCTCTCCTTGAATACTGGGTCCCTCTGTCCGCTTTTCATGACAAACAGCTTGGCTAACACTTCCTTCTGCTTTCCCTCCTTTTTCAAACGTCAGGATCTGACCCAGCATGGTATCAAGACAGCTATGGTTAATTTAAAGCACTTTGCAACTTGCAACTTTTCATTGGCATTCATGTTAATATACTGTTAATGACACCTATTTTGAAATTATAGCCCCCTGGAGAAAACGTCGCCAGACGCCAATGCATGGATGTATACAGTAAATATGTGTGTATATTTAATGGCAAAGGCTTTTGGTAAATCTAGCTTATGATGTTTTTTTAAAATGTAAAATAAACCGTAAAATCTGCGCTCTGGTTTTTATTAGTCGATCAAGAATGGACAGTTTCCAGTCTCATAACAGAGTTATTAAATCCAAACAATAAATCCAGCAGAAAATATCTTCCAAACAAGCTCTTCGGCAGAAGTCAAACTTTCCAGCCTCTGCACCTCTTTTCTACCCAAGTGTGACCTACATTTTAAAGGACGGCTATAATTGCTTTCTCTTTACATTTAACACTATGTTACATTTCTTTTGCTAACAGGGTCACATATAAAGCGACAATCCTTTTTTATGAATTACATGCAATTAGTTTGAAGAGCTGCAGCGATGTCAACATGAATGTGCCATCCAGCGAGACCTTGTTTGCCATTATTGTAACTGTGCAACATGACAGGCCCTCATTAAAAGTGTTTGAGGACTTAGATAAAAGGCTTGCTAATGAAAACATCCCCTGCTGCTCCTATCAACATATGGGGGTTTGACAGGATATCCTGACCCCCCTTTAACTCTTTGTTCGCCGCGTCTTTATAAAGTTGGTAAGCCGTGGGATTCATGCGCTCCTCTGTGCTGATCTTTCCGGCAGACAGCCTGTTTGTTTTGCATAAAGACGACGTGGTATGGGGTGGAACTGAAGTAGACACCAGACTGCTGGGGTGCAACATTAATGACCGCTCATTTCCACTGAGCAGTGAGAGCAGCCTCCTAATTAGAGCACCGCGCTCTCATTCAGAGTGCTGCGTCTGAAGTACCTTTGGGCTTTGGCAGAACAACAGGACATCTCCTCGGCTGCCTCAATAACACTCCAAATGAAGACAAGAAACCAAATTTGTTCCCTGGAAATACTTCCTGGTCTAACCTAATCTGGTCTAACACGTGTGGTCGGAATATTTAGTTTTCTCTTGTTTCGTATATTTAGTTATGCTATTTATCCAGGGAACAATGTTTTTACTCAGTCTGTTTCACCTGCAAGGCCACGAAATGTTTGAGTTAGAAATTATTTCTCAAGAATTGTTACTGTTTAACCAAAGTGTGTGTAATTTGTTTTGACTCTGACACATCCTTCACAATAAAAAAACAAATAACATTTGAAGAAACAAAATTATATTTTATGAAACAAATGTATTTTTGAAAAAAAAGTTTACATTTTTAAAAACAAATTTACATTTTACATAAGTTAGATTTTAGGTGAGAGAAAGTTTCATTTTAGAGAAAAAAAAAACATTATAGGGAACCAAATTTACATCTAAAAAAAATTGACCGTTCGGAAACACTTGTACAAGTGCAAAGACAAAATTGCAAGCTGCAAAACACAGTTACATAGCCAAAAACAAATTAACAAAAGATCGGCTACACGGAAAGGGAATGTCCCAGTGGCCGGATGTGACGTCACCATTACTCCCTGACTTGTAGTACAAACAGCTCAATCTGTAGTCCTAGGCCAAGAAGCCTAGCTGTAGCCGAGACAGGACGTGGGAACCGGAACTTGATGGCAGACTTTAAATTGGTCTCACTCCTGGAGCCAGGCTTACTGGATACGAAAACCGAACAATGTTTTCCGCATATTGAGCTAAAAACCCAGAGGACTCCGGGCGGGGAGGAACAATGGATGATCAGGAGACGAGAGACAAACACAAAAACCCTCTTTCCACTAGCTGCTAGGATCCAGGACATGAACCATGAACTAAAACTGAAATGACAGACTGACAGAAAGACAAGAAATGATCTGGCCCTGAATGCTCAGGCTGAACTGAATATAAACCAGAGGAAAAAGCTGAGAGAAATACATTATAATTGAGGCAGGGAGGGAAAAACGGCAGGTGAAAGGAATGACTAAATAAGGGAGAGTAAACAGGCCAGATCATGACACCAACTTTATCGTTTTACTTCCCAACGCAAATGAGGTCTTCCTGTTCTTATCTTTGGCAAATTGGCGACACACAGAACAGCTCGTTAGCATTAGCCACTTTTCACTAAACGTTCTGTTTGGGGGGTCTAGGTCCAGCTTGTTTGTCCACCAGATCACAGAGTTTTTCTTTTGGAAGGCTGACCGACTCCTGCCTAATATGACTAGCTGTGAGCTAAAGGCTACTTGTTGGCAAACGGAAATGACGTAGTTGCTTTCTCAAGTCACATGTGGGAGTGTGGATGTGGTCCACATCTGTGTCATATGAGCCGACAGCAAAGGAACACGAAGAACATGAACATGACTGAAAAATACGACTTATGTGGCACTCGCCATGTGGCAGCTAGCCGAAAATTCACTCACCAAACGGAACATTTACTGCCATTTGGCGTCGGGCGAGTCTTAATGTTGGACGCTGCCTCTATGTACTTATAAGTTTGCCAAGGGGCAGAGCTTTGTTGTCCCATGGCGTTAAGTCACCCTTTAATGTTTAGCTTGTCTGTGTGGCTCATAAAAATATGTGAAGCAAGTTTGTAACAGAAAGGAAGCATTTGACTTAAAATGGTAGAAAAGCACGTCAGCCTCGTTGGGAGTCAGAAGAATGTTAGAATGAAATCTTAGTCGGGAAACATCAGACGGTTCACAACAGAGAGGTCAACATGCAGATTCCTGAGGCCTACAAACAAATATTAGTCACTGCGTTTTCATTTCAGGGAGCCAGTTGGTCATTATCTCCTGACTCTGACTCAGACGGACATCATCATGGGTAATTTAAACAGCCGAATTATGAATCATGTCAAACACTGAGTACAGGTCACAGTGATCTGGGTAGAGGTGATGCAGAGTCCGGGAACCTGAAACAATCAACAGGACGATATGTTAGAGGGAGCAGGTGTCAAGTTGAATCGAGTGTCTCTCTAATCTCAGTGGCGCTCGGCAGTAAAACCAGAGGGCACGCTGCGTCTTACCCTCTTCATCACTCCGAGAGGAGGAAGGAAGTGAAGCAGCTGTTGGCTGGAGAAGAGCATTTTCCCAACTGGAAGTGTCATTGCGGTGAGGCTCTGTGTTTGATCTGTGCGATCACGCTAGGCAATGGAAAGCTTGTGGCCTAAGTCACAGATGGTGTTTGGAGCCACTGGCTCATCTCTGTCACACAGACTCAAGCAGCTCCCTGCCTCCGCTGCATCTTTATTATCAATAAAAATAATACATCATATCCTCACACAGCCATCTACAGTTCCAAAACATTTTTATCTTTGGAGATTTCTTATATATTTTAACATTTCTTTAGAAATTCAGGTACTATCAGTTAAAAAATAATTAAATAAATCAAACACGAGGCATTTAATTTGGTTTGCTCCTGCCGTTTGAAGTCAAATAGCAGCCTATGAAGGCTCACATTCACACATGCATGTGAAGGCATTAAGGCACAATTTCGTTAAATCTAATTTCAGCACTTGGTCGCTCACATTTCCAAATATATTCGACCTGTATGAGCTGCATTCATTCAACTTAAAGTGTCCCGCATATGCAGTAGGGGACGCAATGACGTCACTGGTGAGCGCGCTCGGTGTTTATGGAAGTAAACATGGATGGCGGGGTTTGGAGCTACCATCTTTTATTTCTTCTTCTCTATGCGAGCTTTCAAGATTTCACTATCAGATCAGTCGTTGAAGAAAATTTGGGAGCCGTTTCACCAAACAAACTCGTCCAATCAGCGCTGGCTTTGAGGCTGGGTTGAGGTGTGACGCATAACGAGAAGCGGTTACAGTTCAGTCTAAAGAACATGGCGGGCTTCAGCCGATGAAACTAGCGCTAAGCGTGGCTATCGAAAGCAAGTTTTATCGAATTACAGAGTATTTCTTCACTGAAAGAAGAGCAAAACACTGCTCTGGAGGCTTTTCTCTAAGAGTGAAAAGATGCTTTTTGCTCTTCTCCCGACTTGGTTTCAGCAAGAGTAGCCTGGCTTGTGGTTGTGTTTTCGTCTGCCAAGTGCCGCTGGATCTGATTGGTTTATTTGGCCCGCCTATCACCAAATCATAGGCCAATCCAGCTAACCAGTATTTTCGCCCCTTCCCAAAATTACTTCTAACGCGGAGGTTTCCAGATGGATATGCTGAGCAAATCCATCTGGCGGAGCCTCAGGTTAGTTTCTCTCCACATCCAGGAAGCTTTTTTTCAATTCAAAATGTCAGAAATAGCATTGAGTTCCAGGTTTTACAGCAGCCCAACAAAGTCTTGTTTTGGTTTAGAAAACATGCAAAATGCAAACAGACGATTGGATCTACCCCTTTGGAATGGGGGTCGTTTGGCTTCTTCTGCAATGCCCCATACCTGTCCTACACGTTTTATTTTTTATTTTTTTTTTGGAATGACTATGACCTGGATGACTGGAAATATAAAGACTGCTCTTCACATTATTGTCCGCCATGGTTGTTGTTTTTCCTCCACACTGTAAACCCAGATTTTGTTTGTACTCAAAGAGACTGAGTTCATAGTACTTAGAGAGGTCTAATTTACTGACATTACTTGTTTATTTCAATTAAGCTGAACTTTTTTATGTCCTTTTTCAGTGTAATTATATTTTTAAGTACAATCAATGGTTTGGACTTAAACAAACTAAGTTAGTATCACTAAATTCTTTATATTAACAATTTTTTCTGAGTAAACACCACTTTCCAATGATCTAGCTTATTGCAATTATGTATTTGAGCTCAGACAACTCAATATCATTAGTTTGCCTTTCACGTCATCCACCTGCCCGCGAAAAATCCGGTTTAGACCAGTTTTGAGCTGAGGTGGCTGCCATTCAGCTGGTGTTTGACTGGGAAGGGCCATCGTGAACGGCTGCAACTGTAAAGAAATCAAATGCTATTTTAAAAGTACATTTATTTAAAAATAAATATAATTACTTCACTTTATATTCATGTAAAACATAAATATAAAGTGAAGGAATTAGATGTTTTTAGGGGATCAAAAGTCTGTTGGATTGTTTTAAGGGTTACAGGCTGAAATGTTCCAGAGATGTTAAACTTTTCTGCGTTTTTTTAGTCTGTTTTATGATCTTTTCTTCCTGGAGGTTTTTATTTCATGCCTCTTTTATCACACATTCTGTCACTGTGAGGGACAGAAAGTCAAGAGGGTTCAATAGGCTGGCTGGGACCTCACAGAAACCAATTATGCACAGCCTCCAAAGCCTTTATTTCTTTGCCGCAGCTTTGAATGTTTTAGATATTCCATGATGAATTACCACAACCAAATGAGAGAGAGAGAAATGGAGAGAGGAAATCCAGGAGGATTTCTATGCCTTGATTCCCTTGGGGCGCTCAGTGTGTTGGTGGAGCGGTGTACGTTTCTCTGGCAAGCATATCTCCTCTCTTCCACCCACGCCGTCTCTTAAAGCGAATCAAGTCCCGGCGGAGGAGTTCCTCCATCCAGCCAGAGCGCGCGTGCTCACATGTACCACACACCTCCTCTTAATTAAACAACGGCAAGCACTGAAAATGTTGGTTTACAGAGACTGTGGAGACGGAGCAAAAGAAAATATAAAGAAAAGCCAACGCTGATCTCTAGAGCTGCAGCAGGGAAACTCAGAGTCTGTTATTGTGTTTGAATGTGACCTCTTACTGTTTTATATGCTGTTTGAGTCCAACTTTGTATGTTTTTTCGTTGTTTTTTAGTTGCAGATGTCCGCTACAATAAATTATGTTAGAGATTCATGCATCTGGCTTCTTATCTGAGCTTTAATTGCAGAAATTGGATTGATATCTATGCCAAGGTAACAGGAAATCAAAACAGCAAAAACCTTCAAGATTTTGCATAAAATTTATAAGAAGTATTACATGAAACACAAATATTATGATTCTGACTTTAGATTAATGTCAAACTTTTTAAATATCATGTAAATCAAAGTCTTCAGTCTCAGACTTTCAACTGGTAAACAGTTTATCAGTGAGAATCTTTGATCAAAGCTGCTGGAAACCAGTAGAACCAACAGTTTTAGCAAATCTTCGGGGAGTTTGTTCAAAGTGTGAAACATAGAAACTAAACGCTGCCTTGTTCTGGTTCTGCAAACTCTGAGTTTTAAGTCTCTAAAGACCGGAAGAGTCTGGAAGAATCACTAACAACCAGTCAGCTCCTCGGCAAACGAGCCTGGTTCTGCTGGAGGTTTCTTTCCTGTTCAAAGGCAGTTTTCCTCTCCACTGTCGCTACACTGCAAGCATGCTTACAGTAATGGCAGTGGATTGTTGCATTTAAGTCGATGGAGTCGATGCAATCAGCTGGGTTTCTTTAGATAGAAAACTTTGAATCAATCTGACTGGATGATCTGGTTGGTTTGTATCTATAAAGAACCTTAAGATGACATGATGTGTGAATTGGGAGCAATAGAAATAAACTGGAATTAAAATTGAGCTATTAAGAACTTTGTAGACACTTGCAGAGATTTAAGAACTGCTTTGATGTGACCAGTTTCTTGATGTTGGTCCGGATTCTGCCTGCAGCATTTCTGGTTAAAGGAA
>JAGKQL010000053.1:2892964-2928010 GCA_018398635.1 Cyprinodon brontotheroides
TGGATGGATGCTGGATGTATGGATGCCGGATGGATGGATGCTGGATGGATGGATGATAGATGGACTGATGGATGGATGATGGATGCTGAATGGATGGAGGGAAGGAGGGATGGATAATGGATGGATGATAAATGGGTCGATATATGATGGAGGGAAACCTGAGGGATCACATTACAATGATGTAAAAATCATCTCAGGCCTAAGTTCATGTCCTGCGGTCCCCCAGGGGCCCCGACCCCCAGTCTGAGAACCTCTGGCCTAGGCAATAGTTGCTGCTCTACAACAATAACCAACGTATCAGTTTCTGATCACATTTAGCCGTGATCTATGTCCTTTATTTCTTTGTAAAATGAGGACAGTCTGAGAACTCTGGTCTCCACATGTTCTGGAACAGATTAAGTCTAAACCAGGAACCTGAACCTCCATCTATAGTCAGCTCCTCCTTCAGGGCCATCATGGATTTAGCTCCATTTGCCTCCTTATCAACCACCCTGGAGGTCATTCCCTCAGCATAATGCTGCTACTGCCATGTTTCTAAAGGTGTTCAGGGCAGAGCTGGGATTAATTTCTGCAAATATTGTGATGTGGTGCACATTTTCTTCTCTTTCTCATCTGTTTTTCCATCTATGACCTTTAGCATTTTGGTGTGAGCATCTGCTGCCATCAGACTCTGACCAGCTGGCTTAATACTACATTAGCATGTGAAATGCTAGCAGCTCCTAGCCTACAATTACTGCCCTCCAAACCCTCTTTTTCACATTGATATTGCACACAGCGATGCTGCACATCGTGCAGCCTAACGGACTGATTTGCTGCAGAAAGTGTTTTTGCATGTAAACAAAGTTCAGCTCTGGCCTTCTTCCTTCGCTCACAGCGCCCCCACCAAGACTCGTGGTAAACCTAAACTTCTAACACTTCTTACTGGTTTCCTTCAATGATGTTTCTCCCCTTTTCCCCAAAAAGGTCCAGATTTAGTTAATCATCCTGTCAGCAGATTCTTCCATCCGTTCCATCTGTAATATTTCATATTTATTTCGTATTTTTAGAAGTTTGACTTTTGTCGCAATTTGGGGTTTTAAAAGCCTGAACTGTTTTATTTTATCAGTTCCAGTCACGTTAACCTATCAGGATGTGACTAAAGGTAAAAGAGCAGAGAGGAAACAAAAACTCCCCGTAGATGAATCTGGACCCAGACAGCAGCTCCCGATGCTGGATCCTGGACAGAAAGTCGAGATGGAAGTGATGGAAGTGATATATGGAGAATAAAAAATAAACTAATATTTATTGTTTGGATGATCTTTTTGTCTGGTTTTGGACAATTTAATGTATTATTTAATATTTTTCAGCGCTTCTTTTTTTTGCACTGCAGGTAATTTTCGCACGTATTTGTTACAGTTGGAACCAAAATTAAACTACATGACATCTTTTATTGGAAATAAACAGGATAGTTTATTTTATTGCTACTCTGGATGATGGACACCTAAAGTACAGCTGATCGCAGGAATAGCTGTTGATGGCAGAAACCCGGACGTCAAATGTATTCTCTAATGTTGCCTTCATAGATCACCTCTAATGAGAGGTTAAGGACAAACCAGCCAGGTTGACCTACTTACCTTCCTTCTGTGCTTCATTTGATTGAAAGGTTTCACAATAAAGGGTGTTAGATGGTTTTCAGGCCCTTATTGGAAATAAATCCTTTTTTTTTTCTTATTTCCTCGTTAAATCATGAGCTGCTTTATGGTGATGTGTCACATCCAGGTTTGTGGCTGTAGCATGAAGAAATGTGAACGAGTTCAGGAGGAATGAAGACTAATAGAATAGTGGGAAAATCATATTTGATTTGGTGTATTACGTTTCATCTGAGCGCTAATTAACTGTGATTAAAGGTTTCTCAGAAAGCCTTGATTAGGGGCTCTGATAGAAATGTTTGGCTTCAGGGTTTCCAGAGTCGGACGTTACTAAACTTCAATGGATGGAACAGTTCTCACCTCTACAGGCATGGATCTGCAGCTCAGAAACTAGAAAAATATCTCACAAAAGCACATTTCTCACGTCTGAGATAAAAGAGACATTTTGCCAATGGAACAAGACAATTACACTTAAAATAAGAAAACACAATTGCATCGTCTTATTTCAAGTGCATTTTATCTAATTATCTTATTTTAAGAGTGAAATGACTCATTCCATTGGCAAACTACTAACCTGACTCCGCCAGATGGATTTTAAAGTCTATTCTCTGAGATACAGAGAGCCAGTGAAAGGACTTTAGAAGCCAGTGTAAGGACTTTAGAACTGGGGCTGATGTGCTCTACTTTCTTAGTCTTAGTGAGGACACAGCAGCTTCTGGATCAGGAGCCAGTGGCAGGACTTCTAGAACTGGGCTGATGTGCTCTAATTTTTCTTAGTCTAAGTGAGGACACGGGCAGCAGCTGTCTAGATACAGGAGCCAGTGTAAGGACTTAGAACTGGGCTGATGTGCTCTCTACTTTCTTAGTCTTAGTGAGGACACGGCAGCAGCATTCTGGATCAGGGAGCCAGTGTAAGGACTTTAGAACTGGGCTGATGTGCTCTACTTTCTTAGTCTTAGTGAGGACACGGGCAGCAGCGTTCTGGATCAGGGAGCCAGTGTAAGGACTTTAGAACTGGGCTGATGTGCTCTACTTTCTAGTCTTAGTGAGGACACGGGCAGCAGCTGCTCTGGATCAGGGAGCCAGTGTAAGGACTTTAGAACTGGGCTGATGTGCTCTACTTTCTTAGTCTTAGTGAGGACACGGGCAGCAGCGTTCTGGATCAGGGAGCCAGTGTAAGGACTTTAGAACTGGGGTGATGTGCTCTACTTTCTTAGTCTTAGTGAGTGACAGTGGGCAGCAGCGTTCTGGATCAGGGAGCCAGTGTAAGGACTTTAGAACTGGGGTGATGTGCTCTACTTTCTTAGTCTTAGTGAGGACACGGGCAGCAGCGTTCTGAGATACAGGGAGCCAGTGTAAGGACTTTAGAACTGGGGTGATTTTGCTCTACTTAGTTGTCTAGTCTTAGTGAGGACACGGCAGTGAGGACACAAGCAGCAGCGTTCTGGATCAGGGAGCCAGTGTAAGGACTCTTTTAGAACCGGGGTGATGTGCTCTACTTTCTTAGTCTTAGTGAGGAGCGCTCACGGGCAGCAGCGTTCTGGATCAGGGAGCCAGTGTAAGGACTTTAGAACTGGGGTGATGTGCTCTACTTTCTTAGTCTTAGTGAGGACACTTAATGGGGCAAGCAGCAGCGTTCTGGATCAGGGAGCCAGTGGAAGGACTTTAGAACCGGGGTGATGTGCTCTACTTTCTTAGTCTTAGTGAGGACATGGGCAGCAGCGTTCTGGATCAGGGAGCCAGTGTAAGGACTTTAGAACTGGGGTGATGTGCTCTACTTTCCTAGTCTTAGTGAGGACACGGGCAGCAGCGTTCTGGATCAGGGAGCCAGTGTAAGGACTTTAGAACTGGGCTGATGTGCTCTACTTTCTTAGTCTTAGTGAGGACACGGGCAGCAGCGTTCTGGACAGGGAGCCAGTGTAAGGACTTTAGAACTGGGGTGATGTGCTCTACTTTCTTAGTCTTAGTGAGGACACGGCAGCAGCATTTCTGGATCAGTGTAAGGACTTTAGAAGGTAGGTTTCCTATTTACCGTACCAATGTACTCAAGTGATTTATAGTCGACCGAATAAATCATTAATACAGTAAACAATGGAGCGAAGTTTTTCCATTTACATGTATAAACAGAGGATTTAATTTGACAGATTTAAGACGTCGTTTATATCAGAGTCCAGATTGTCCGTGAAATAAAGGACGTCCTCTGATGTAAAAGGTCTAACCAGGCTGGAAATTGCATTTTCTTTTTATGCATTTATGTTAGAAATGTAAACGACCTCCTGTGAAAGGGATGGTTTGTAATTTAAAGCTGGGTTAGTGTGACCGCTCTGCTGCTTGGTGTTTCTTTGTGTGGACTGCAGAGCTTTGCCGATCGAATCTTTCTAACCTCTACCCTCTGCTTTTCAAACAGGACCAGTTCCCTCCCAGCGGCCAGATTGAGCTCTCATCCAGTGACCTCCAGCTGGTGCTACAAGTGCAGCGTAATCAGTAAGGATTCCTTTCCACACCTGCTAACCCGCCGTAACATTTGCAGTAACCCCCCCGCTGTCCTCCCCCTGAGGAGGGCGAGAATGAAAACACAGAGCTTCACTGTCGCTGCGTTATCACAGCAAATTCTCACCTAAGCCCTGCGCTTCCCTCATAATGACGGAGCGTCACAAGTCTGCTTCCCCCAAAGTGTCGCCACGGCTTCCATCAACGCCATTTGAAGACTTTTCCTATTTTCCCCTCAAAGCAGATAAAATCACTCCATCCCGAAGTCGCGAGCGTATGGATTTACTTCCTTGTGATAGGAAAAGGAGGCGCGGTAAGCTGGCGCTGCTCAAAGCGAAGCAATGCTAATCAGAACCAACGGGCCGGGCCTCGCTGGTGATCTGGCAGAACAATGCCTGTGGGCCAGCCGAGGTTATGATGTTCTGTGATAACATCTCTACGCTCATCAGCCTCAGACGTGTGGAGACTCGCTAAGCGCCTCTCTGAGCTCAGGGGTGGAGAAAACCTTTCTGAACACTTTATTCCTTCATCCAAGCTGGAATATCACAGCAGGGCTGCAGAAAACATGCAGGTGCTGTTCAGAAACTCTGGCTCTATCCATGCGTTATTAAGTTTCAGTGGCTTTGCAGTTGATTTTAAATATGACTTATGATAAACCCTAAAATCAGAAGATTTCAAAGCTTTAGAGTTTACCTCAGGAAACGGCCTAAAACATCTAAAGAAGTCATTTTTTCTTAAATTGAGGAGGAAAGTGAGACAATTAGCCAATAGAACCAGACAATTTACATTCAGAGTAAGAAAAAATTATTACGTTGTCTTATTTCAAGTGAATATTATCTAATTAATTTATTTTCTGAGTAAATATACTGCTTCCATTGGCAGATCATCCCAATTACCCGCTCTAATAAAAGCTAAAAATACACTTAATTTGAGATATTTTTTACTGATTTCTTTGAAGTGATTAACCCCAAGCAATATTTTGCCATTATTTATCACAACTTTTAAAATAATTGTAGGGTTGAAAAACAATTAATCGCAATTAATCAATTATTGAAATAATTCTCAACTAATTTAGTAATCAATTAAACGTTAACTGGAGTGTAGAGACAGTAAAACCTGCCTTTAGCTTTCAGAGCGACTCATTTAGAAAAGGGAATTATATCAAAATTGTAAAAAGAAAATATATATACACACCACCCTTCAAAAGTTTGGGGTCACATTGAAATGGCCTTATTTTTAAAGGAAAAGCACTGAAGATAACTTTAAACTAGTCTCAACTTTAAAGAAATACACTCTATACATTGCTACTATTTAATGAAGATGCCAGTTGGGGACCTGTGAGGCGTCTGTTTCTCAAACTAGAGACTCTAATGTATTTATCTTCTTGCTCAGTTGTGCAACGCGGCCTCCCACTTCTCTTTAATTCTGGTTAGAGCCTGTTTTTGCTGTCCTCTGATGGGGAGTAGTACACACCGCTAGTAGGAGATCTTCAATTTCCTTAGCATACCGCATGGAATAGCCCCTTTTATTTCTAAGTGAGTAAGGTAGATGTTAGTGGTTCTTCGTGTCGACGCGCAAAACCGCGGCAGCAGGATAATAAAAGCCAACATACCGGCCGCAGGTTTTTACATTTGAAGTTAATTTTGTCGTTAATAAACTGTTTCAGAGGAGTGATCATAGCGCTCTGCATCAGCAGTGCTGTGTCTGACTCCCTGCCAGCTCCCAGATCAGCTTTTCTGATTGGTTGATGCGGCGTGTCCAGCAGGTAAATATAAATGTTACCAACTCCAGCAGCTGCTGCTTGTGAAGCGCATCAGAAGCTCATGAGGCGCTGCTCAAAACGCGCTGCCTGACCTTTTGCTGCGCCTTGATGCGCGTCAATCATTGACTTTGCATGTAAACCTGCTGCTTCTGTAGCTAGCTGTCTGAACGTAGCATTAGAGATATAGTTATTTAACATTATTCTAACTAGTGATCATTAAATTATTGATTGATTTTACTTTATAGCTTAATTTATTTATGTACTTGTGATACGCAGAGCAGAGAATATGCTCCCTTTACCTTTCTAATCAATTGTGTTGATGTTTACCGTTAAGCACCGTGTTAGTACTACAATGGAAACCAGCTCTGTTAGTTTGATTTGAACCAGTTTTCTCCATCAATATGAGGTCATCATGACATGGTGACTGTGAGGTTTTAGAGCATTAATAGGTAGTAAACTAAATGAAGATCCTTAAAAAGTAATAGAATACATTTGAAAATATAAAATGTCAAGGAACTGAAAGTATAAATAAAAAGTAAAGTTTGAATAAAAAACATTAAAAAATCAAGAAGACAGTAAAGTTGACCCATATTTTCTTGGTTGAGGACTTTTTAGTATCATTTTTCTAGAATCTACAAAACATCTGTTGCAAGAATAATGATAGAAATTTCTCTCCATACAAATTGTCTAAAGAAGTTTTTAATACTGGACAGACTAATCTATGTTCTTAGAATGAGAATCACAAACTAGAAAACCAGAGTAGAAAACAAAGTGACCAGAATAAAGTCATTTTATGGTAACAAAAGCTGCCTGGTTTTACAAAGAGCCCTGTGTTAGCGTCACACAGATCCACGCTCTGCCATGGCGTCTAAAGCCGTTCATAAGTGTGAGTGCTTGACATTGATGGTGATGAGGGAGTTGGAGATGTTTGAGAAGGATGTGCAGAGTTTCAGTTGCTTGGAAACAGATTGATGATTTGGTAAGAGGAGACAAACGGTGAATCTGACCGACTTGGGAAAGAAAAGAGAGGAGCCTAGAGACGGCGATGATGGCAAACATGAAGCACGCAAGTGGAGTTGAAGGAGAGGGAAATGAAAATGCAGAGGAATCCATGGAAACAAAGACGTCCAGGACAGGACAGCGACTTTAGCAAACATTGATCTGAATCCACCGACTGAGCCTAAGTGAAGATCTCCAGATCAGTCCTGATCCACGGAAGGAGGGAGGAAGGAAGGAAGGAAAGAAAGGAGGGAAGAAAGGAGGGAAGAAAGAAAGAAGGAGGGAAGCAGGGAAGAAAGGAAGGGAGGGAGGGGGGAAGAAAGACAGGAAGGAAGCAGGGAAGAAAGAAAGGAGGGAAGCAGGGAAGAAAGAAAGGATGGAAGCAGGGAAGAAAGGAAGGAAGAAGGGAAGAAAGGAGGGAAGAAAGGAAGGAGGGAAGAAAGGAAGGAAGGAGGGAAGAAGGAAAGAAAGGAAGGAGGGAAGCAGGGAAGAAAGGAAGGAAGAGGGGAAGAAAGGAGGGAAGGAAGGAAGGAAGGAGGGAAGCAGGGAAGAAAGGAAGGAAGAAGGGAAGGAAGGAGGGAAGAAAGGAAGGAAGGAGGGAAGAAAGGAAGGAAGGAGGGAAGAAGGGAAGAAAGGAAGGAGGGAAGCAGGGAAGAAAGGAAGGAAGAGGGGAAGAAAGGAGGGAAGAAAGGAAGGAAGGAGGGAAGAAAGGAAGGAAGGAGGGAAGAAGGGAAGAAAGGAAGGAAGGAGGGAAGAAGGAAGGAAGGAAGGAGGGAAGGAGGGAAGAAGGGACGGAAGGAGGGAAGAAGGAAAGGAAGATTCAGCTCTCTGTTCCACTACTAATGCACACTGCAAAAACAATCTAGAAATTAGCACAAATGTCTTAAATTACGTATTCACCAATAATTTGAGTAGGTAAGTAAGATAGTTTGCCAATGGAATTAGTATTTTTACTCTAAAATAAGATAATTAGATAATATTGACTTAAAATGAGACAAGGTACTTGTTTTTCTTATTTTAAATGTAAATTGTCTTGTCTCACTTACCTCCTCAATTCAAGAAAAAATGCTCTTATTGCAAGAAAAATTTACTTATTTAGATAAAAAAAAATTTCAATGTGTCTGAAAGGACCAGAAAAAAAACAACATTTTAAAGATAAAAACATCTTCAAACATCAAAGAGGAAAATCAATGAAAGCTACGAATCACAATAATATTACTGAGGAAATTAATCCTTCTAAAAACTTCTATTGTCTTCATTTAATGTAAAAACACACGATTATGATTAAAGATCAACCAATAGAGCTATTTTTGGACAATTTTAAGATCCATGATTTGTGTTGCTGTTTGTTTTTTTTTTACACTGGAAAAAAATTGAAATCTAGATAAGTAGTTTTTTCCTAAAATAAGTAAATTTGTTCTTGGATTGAGGAGATAAAAGAGACATTTTGCAAATGGATCAAGACAATTTTACACTTAAAATAAAAACACAATTGCATTGTCTTATTTCCGTCGCGATATCTAATTATCTTATTTTAAGAGTAAAAAATACTAATTCCATTGGCAAACTATCTCATTTACCTGCTCGCCAAATTAAGCGTGAATACACCTCTTAATTTAAGAACTTTTGCTATTTCTAGATTGTTTTTTCAGTGTAAAACCGATAAAAAAAAAAAAAATGTGGCGTACACTACCTTACTAGCATGGAGGTTAATACTGTTCAAATGGAAGGAGCCCTCCCCTCCTACTTATGCTCATTAGATTAAAGAAAAGGATAGAACTAAAAGAATTTATTAAAAGGAGGTGATCCATCAGTTCTTACCAATTATAGGCCAATTTCAAATGTATGTGTTTTATCCTAAATTCTAGAGTCTTTTGTTTGTGATCAATAGAAAAAGTTCCTCCATTCAAATTCAAATTCCTTTCTGAATATCAATCAGGTTTCTGAATATAAAACAACCAAAGCACTATAACTGGTACTATGAAGGTGATAAATTATATAATTGTAGCACGTGATAAAAAACGCTACTGTGCTTAACTTTTTATTGATCTTTCAAAAGCTTTAGACACCGTAGACCTGCTGTTTAAAAACGCAGGCTACTTCTAATCGGCCTGTCAGAGTATGCGGTTGCTTGGTTTATAAATTATCTAGAAAACCGGTTCCAGTGTATAAAAAGTGAGCGGCTTTGTTCTGAATTTGTTACTGTTCACAAGGGTGTGCCACAAGGATCTGTTTTTGGCCCCCAGTAGAGTCCACTCAAAATATCGGCCACCTGATGCATCAGTCTCAGTTTGGTTGTGATAAAATCCCACTGAGGATAATATAGTGTCTTTAAGAGTTAGATATGCAGCGTTGTACGTGAATCTGTTCAATAAACATCATTCACTGAATACGTTCCTTCTTTTAGTGAACAGTGAACCGATCAGCTTTGAAGTAATGAACGTGAATGAGAGCGACGTTCACTCTGAGAGTAATGAGCGACACACACAGCTCACGTTGGCATTCATTTGATAACAACACCTTGCCTGGTCCTTGGCTGGTCCTTGAATTGTCATTAGCTGGTCCTTAGCTGGTCGCTTAGCTGGACCTTGGCTGAATCACTTGGTTTGGTCATGGCTGGTGCCGGACCTTGGATTTGAAGTCCTTGGCTGGTCCTTGGTTGGCCCTTGGCTGGTCCTTGGCTGGTCAGTGGATTGGTCCTTGGCTGGTCCTGGTTGGTCCCTTGGTTGGTCCTTGGCTGGTCTTTGGCTTGTCGTGACTGGTCCTTGGCTGGTCCTTGTGGCTAGGTCCCTGGCTGGTCTTTGGCTGGTCCTTGGCTGATCCTTGGTTGGTCCTTGGTTGCTCATTGCTTGGTCATTGGCGTCGTGACAAGTCCTTGTGGTTGGTCCTTGGTTGATCCTTGGATAGTCCGTGTTGACTGGTCCTTGTCTGGTCCTTGGCTCGGTCCTTTGCTGGTCCTTGGATGGTCCGTGATGGTCCTTGCCTAGTCTCATGGTTTCAGTCCTTAAGCAAGTCCTGGGTGATCTTTTTTGCCTAGTTCCCAGCCTGCTATTCCTGCCAAGTCCTTTTGCTGATCTTTTTGGCTGGTCCTTGGCTGGTCCTGCCAAGGACCAGCGGTCCTTGGTTTGCCTTGGTTGGTCCTTGCCTCGGTCCTTGGCCAGTCCTTGGCTAGTCATGGCTGGTCCATGGCTAGTCCTTGGCTAGTTGGGCCTGACTGGTCCTTGGCTAGTCCTTGGTTAAGCTATGACTGGTCCTTGGCTAGTCCCAGTCTGGTCCTGGCTGGTCCTTGCCTGTCCTTCCCGGGTCCTTGGCTGGTCCTTGCCAGTCCCAGCCTGGTCCTGGCTGGTCCTGGCTGGCCACCACCTGGTCCTTTTGGCTGGTCCTTGGCTAGTCCCAATCTGGTCCTTGGCTGGTCCTGGCCAGTCCCAGTCTGGTCCTTGGCTGGTCCTTGGCTAGTCCCAATCTGGTCCTTGGCTGGTCCTTGGCTAGTCCTTGTCTGGTCCTTGGCTGGTCCTTGGCTAGTCCCAGTCTCGTCCTGGCTGGTCCTTGGCTGTCCCACCCGGGTCCTTGGCTGGTCCCTGGCTAGTCCCAGTTCGGGTCCTTGGCTGGTCCTTGGCTAGTCCCACCTGGTCCTTGCTGGTTGGCTAGTCCCAATCTGGTCCTTGGCTGGTCCTTGGTCCCACCTGGTCCTTGGCTGGTCCTTGGCTGGTCCTGCCTGGTCCTTGGCTGGTCCTTGGCTAGTCCCAGTCTGGTCAATACATTTTTAAACATCAATCTTTGTACTCAAAATATTCTTTCTGTCATTATTCGTGGACATTAAGAGAAGAGCCAAAAAATGGTGCAAGAGGGGGTCACTGCAGTGGCTGGAGGTTGAGGGGATTACACTGGGAGTTGGAGGTAAGTGTGCTGCCATTCGGCTGGCTGTGACTGGGAGGGGCCATTTTGAATGGTTGCTACTGCTGGTACCAGTCTGCTCCATTCAGACTCTCTGCTGGTGTTTCTGGTTTAGCAAATCAACTAACAAAGGAAGACTGGGACAGAAAAAACTCAGGTTTTAGTGCAGATGCCAGAATGATTGACCTGAACTACTCCAGATGCTTGAAGGCGCCGCCCCCCCCCATACACTTAGCATGTAAACCAGACGCTTTGATGCCCAGAACGTGCCTGCTGTGAACGCAGCATCAACTCCTGCTGTTGGGCTATAAAGTTTGATGAGTCAGACTTTGGATCGACCACCAACATCTCACCTCAAACATTAAATAATCAGCCTGTAGTTCTTCTGCTCCACTAATCCGGGAAAAATTCCCCAGAAAACAGTTTGGAGTGGTCTTTGTCGTAAAACTTTGTTTAATTTTTTTATCAATCATGTCATTCTTATTCTTTAACTATCAAGCAGTCTGTTCAGTTTTATTTCAATGGTTGTGACCTGTGATCAGACTTTGTGATCAGAGGTTTGAAGCAGGAGCCTCTTCTTCTTGTCTTCTGTAGATGGAGACATTTAAGGGCAGTATTGATTTTTTTCCAGCTTCCATCTTTAAAGGCAACTCTTATCTCAATCAGGGACATCGATCACCCAGAAGACGCTGTGATTCTTTCTCAAATGGTATTTCTATGTTTGATTTGTTTTCAGTTTTCTGTCGTTGCAGCGAAGCAGCTGTTAAACTCTTAGCTTCTATTTGCTGGAGAATCACAGATAATATGGATCTGATTAGTGAGGAAGTGTAGCTGTTTAGTAAAACATGTCAGTAACTGAGAGGTTTCTCCTCCTGCATGAGCTGTCAGCTGCAGCTCCAGTCCTCTGATCAGCCTAAGCTCCTTCAGCGTCGGCAAGGCGGCCAGCGGAGAGACGCTCTCACAAAGAGTCTGGATGTAACAGCAGAGCTCACAGCAGCTGCTTCGCCATACAGTCGTTACTCTGGAGGACACGCGGAATAGAGATTTAACCCACGCTGTTACCGGAGAGTTTGTTTTTAACCTAAGATGAACTTCTTCAGCTGTTGCAAGCTGCTGCAATCATTGACAAAGACATTTTTAGTCCCCCTTGTTTTCTGTTGATGACATTAATTGAGGGGTTGATTACTATTTTGACCCCTCCCAACCCCGTAAAATAATGATTATAAAGTCGTAACATGAGATTATAGTAATAAAATTACGATAATAAAGTCGTAAAATCATCAGGTTTTGACATGTAAAGGTTGAAGTTGGACCGGACCCAAATGCAGACACAGAAGATTTAATTAATAAAAAACAGCAAAAAAAGCGACCTCCCACTAAAAAACTGAGAACCAGGAATACTCACAACAAGGGCAAAGAAATGACGACAAACCATAGGAGAGAGAAACAAGGACCAGGCTAATTAGCACATTGGGAGCAGGTGTGAACAGATGGGGCTAGAAGGGAGCTAGGAGAAGGAAACAAGAGGGCAACAGAAGGCAAATAAGAAATACCTTAGAACTCAAATACATCCAGTTAACACCACCAATAGGAAATGAAACCAATAAAACTAGAAAAAACAGAAAAAACATGGATCAAAGTGAAACTGAAATAACAAAAAGAAAACTTAAAGCTACAGTGTGTAATAATTACAGGATATACAGTCAGAAATGTAATATATAACTCATAACTATGTTATTTATCATCATCTACGAATTTAAAGGAGAATTCTCGGTTTTTAACACTTTTTAGCCCATTTTTCTGTAGTGTCCAGGATGAAATCGAATGATCGACACCGTACTTTGACAATTGGTCCTGTCTCTGCTATTTGGCTCATTTGAGAATCACCCCTGGCTGCTTTAGAATGGTGCTAGCATAGAGCATGTCCCGAGCAATGTCCTTGAAAACAACCTTAAACGCTTTTTAAAAATATGCTACTCACCGGTCGCCAGCGCCAGCTCTAATGATCTTCCAAAACAAGTTTCAAAAGAAAAACGTTCCTGTAGTGTTTTATTTTAGCATTTTGTAAATCCCATTGAGTTCTTGCTGGGAATAGTCAATATCCCTCCGCCACCGAAACGGAAATGGGGCCTGTTTACGCTTAGTTGTGGGTCTTTCGCTTTCACTCTGTGTACCCGCACGCCGAGGTGCTAACGGCTCTTAAGCTAAACACTTTTAAAAAACTCTGAAAATGGAATACCTAAAGGTGGATTCTTTTTGAGGGAGGACATATTCATATACATTCCCCAAAGTATAGAGAGACATTGTCGCCAACTAGTGGTCTGGAGGTGTGCAACGCCTCCAGATTCGAACGGAACGGAAGTTTATAAGCTGTGTTGTGATGTGATCGGAAAAATATATCTGGGATTTACAAAATGCTGGAATAAAACAAGACAGGAACGTGAAAGCTCTTCACGTAAACTTTTGAAACGCCATTGAACAGCGCTGACGCAATCTCGTGAGTAGCATATTTTAAAAAAAAAAAGAACGCCTAAGGTTGTTTTAAGGACATTATCGGACATGCACTATGGAAGGCCATTCTAAAGCAAAAGCCAGGTGGGATTCTGCATGAGCCAAAAAGCAGAGACAGACCAATTGTCAAAATTTTGGTAAGGTCGCATCATTCATTTCATCCTGGACACTACAGACAAGGGGCTAAAAGTGTTAAAACCCGAATTCTCCTTAACCTTAATATTTATGCAAGTCTAAGAAAAAACGTATATTTATAATTACATAGGAGCGAAGCTCACTGGAGTGAAGTCACATGTAGCTTTGCGCTTACTGCAGCGCGAGAGCAAAATACCTGACAAGTGGCGATCGGCCCATTACGCCAAAAGTAACCACCGCAAGCTGAGAGAGCATGAACTGAGAGACGGCACTCGAACAGTAGATGGCAGAGTATAAAATTATCTATGTAAACAAACCTCAATACTTGAGAAGGTAGGTGATCGGCGGACGCCGTGGAAGACATTATTGTCGTCGCACGGCCGAACTGTTGGGGGAGAAGCTGCGGGGAGAGATGTTCATGTTGCTGCGGTCTGCAGTCTGGGCGTTAGATGTCGCTGAAAATTATACACACCATAGCTTTAAGCAGAACCAAAACCGTGATACCAGCCAGCTGCGGGTTAGCTTCTCTGATTGGTTGGCGCTATTTAGTTGCGATAATTCAGATTTTTCAACTCTGGTATGTGACACTGATGATGAAAACTGTTCATGAGCCGCCAAACCAGATCAGACTGCTGAAACGAGCCACAGAACCCCAAGGCGCATCTTGACGAGTGTTCATCTTAGAACACATAACACTTTAAAATGCGAAGGGTCAAGTCCAACTCCTCCAAGGATATGCTACTAGCATTTTTACAGTCCGCGCTAGAAGTGTCCCCCAAAAGTTGAAGCAGATCTCCAGAAGTCGGTCCCATCGAGAATTTAATGGTCATTTTAATTCCTCGTACCTCAGGTTTAAGTTTGTTTTCCACCAATGATTGATTTAGGGGAGGAAAAGAACTGAATGCAATGATCAAATGAGCAAAGAACGGTTTTTAAAGCAGTTTACTGTCAGCAGTCAGGGTTGATTTTATATGTAAGACTGCACTGGAAAAAAAATCTAAATCTAGATGAGTCATTCTTTCTTAAAATAACTGCTTTTCTTTAATTCAGGGGGAAAGTGAGACACTTTACCAATAAAACAAGATCATTTACATTTAATATAAGAAAAATCAATTGTCTTATTTCCAGTGCATATTATCTAATAAGCTTGTTTTAAGAGTAAAATAAGGATTCGATTGGCAAATAATCTTATTTACCTGCTGAGATAAAGAGGAAATACATTTAATTTAAGAAATATTGACTTATTTGAGTGTGAATTAAAACTTGCTTGACCCTTTATCTTATCTCTTTATCTTATTTTTATTTATCAAGAAAAGAAATGAAGCGTCTTTAAAAAGGTCGTTTATGAAATAACCATTTTGTTACAACTATAGCAAACAAAACAAAGAAAATACCAACAAGACTGAGCGCTTTAATCCGACGTAGCACACTGCATATTTCAAGGCTAATTACTGCTGCTCTTCTATTATAGAATGACTTTGAAGGGCCGCTGCGATGTGGTGAAACATGCTGTTCCGTAATCTCGGTTGGAATTCACTGTAATTAGAACATTACAGCAGTAATCCGCAGGAATTAGATGCCAGAATGGATTAAAAGTGGCGTATCTTTAGGAGGTAAGAACAATATTTGAACAGTTATGATGATTTTCAGGTATAAGAAGCAGCATAACTGAGTGTGTCATTTATTTTAAAGGAGCAATGGTCTGCAGGTAGCTATCTAATCATCTGCTGGTACTCTCGTTAGAGAAAACGATTAAAGAAGCTGTCATTTGGGGAAAAACGAATGCAAAATAAAACAAATAATGTTTTATTGAACTGGCAGAGAGTTGGCTCGTTTTAACGCAGGAGGTAGTGTGTGTGCGTCTGTTTAGTCAGTTTCTAAAAAAGGAAAGTCAAACAAATGCGTATGTTATAAAGTAATAGATTCATTGTATAAGAAATATTAATTTGAAAACTGTTTGCCTGTATAATTTAATTAGTCTGCTCAGCCTGTTCAGGAAAACATCTCATTTTAATTGCAGATTTTCTATTGAATGTTCATAGATGAATGGTAGGCCTGGATTGTCTTGATTGCGGAAGCGGTGCGAGGATGTTGTGTGATGAAATAAGCGATAGCCTCTTCATCCTTTAGTGAGGAGGAGGACCATTGGAAACATGTCGGGCTGAGCTGAATGTATTGGAGCCGTAAAACTTAATGTGGTGATAATAAGGATGCAAAACCAGAGAGAAGCTGATTTTATGGACCTGATCACTCCCTACAGATCTTCATCAATGATTGTTTTATATCATTTTTATGATGTTGTTGAATTCTGCTTGTTTATATGAGAATCCCCATTTCATTGCTAATTTGAAGACCAGGCTTATCAGCAGATTGGGAGCAGGTGTGAACAGAGGAGCCTAGAAGGGAGCTAGGGAAAAGGAGACTGACACAAGAGGGCAAACAAGAAATACCTTAGAACCCAAATACATCCAGAAAACACCACAAAATGGGAATTAAACCAATAAAACTAGAAAACAAAAGAAAAACATGGATTAAAATGAAACTGAAAACTCAAAAAGAAAATTATACAGAACCAAAACCGTGATACCAGCCAGCTGTGTGGAACGGCCTGCTGCACACAGGCTAACCTTAGCCCTGGCTGATGCACATTAAATAACGTTAGCCCTGGCTGATGAACACGGGCTAATATTAGCCCTGGCTGCTGCTGACGGGCTAACCTTAGCCCTGGCTGATGAACAACGGGCTAACCTTAGCCCTGGCTGCTGCACACGGGCTAACCTTAGGCCTGGCTGCTGCACAGCGGGCTAACCTTAGGCCTGGCTGCTGCTGACGGGCTAACCAGGCCTGGCTGCTGCACACGGGCTAACCTTAGGCCTGGCTTTGCTGCACACGGGCTAACCTTAGGCCTGGCTGCTGCTGGACGGGCTAACCTTAGCCCTGGCTGCTGCACGCGACGGGCTAACCTTAGGCCTGGCTGCTGCTGGCCGGGCTAACTCTTAGCCCTGGCTGCTGCACATTTTGCAACCTAACAGAGCCTGGGCTGCTGCTGACGGAAGATTTAACCTTAGCCCCTGGCTGCTGCACACGAAGGCTAACCAGGCCTGGCTGCTGCTGACGGGCTAACCTTAGCCCTGGCTGATGAACCGCGGGGGCTAACCTTAGCCCTGGCTGCTGCACGGGCTAACCTTAGCAGCCTGGCTGCTGCACACGGGCTAACCTTAGGCTACCTGGCTGCTGCTGGACGGGCTAACTGCATAGGCCTGGCTGCTGCACACGGGCCTAACCTAGGCTCTGGCTGCTGCACACGGGCTAACCAGGCCTGGCTGCTGCTGACGGGCTAACCCAGCCCTGGCTGCTGCACGTGGCTAAGCAGGCCTGGCTGCTGCTGTGCGGGCTGGCTAACCTTTAGCCCTGGCTGCTGCACACGGGCTAACCTTAGGCCTGGCTGCTGCTGGCGGGCTACCCCTTAGCCCTGGCTGCTGCACGAGGGCTAACCTTTAGGCCTGGCTGCTGCTGACGGGCTAACCTTAGCCCTGGCTGATGAACACGGGCGGGCTAACGTTAGCCCTGGCTGCTGCTGGCCGGGCTAACCTTAGCCCTGGCTGATGAACCACGGGCTAACCTTAGGCCTGGCTGCTGCTGACGGGCTAACCTTAGGCCTGGCTGCTGCACACGGGCTAACCTTAGGCCTGGCTGCTGCACGGGCTAACCTTAGGCCTGGCTGCTGCACACGGGCTAACCTTAGGCCAGGCTAGCTGCTGCTGGACGGGCTAACCTTAGCCCTGGCTGCTGCACCGCGGGGCTAACCTTGTGGCACCTGGCTGCTGCTGGCCGGGCTAACCTTAGCCCTGGCTGATGAACACGGGCTAACGTTAACCCTGGCTGCTGCTGGCGGGCTAACCTTAGCCCTGGCTGATGAACACGGGCTAAAACCTTAGCCCTGGCTGTTGCTGACGGGCTAACCTTAGCCCTGGTTGATGGGAACACTGGCTAACGTTAGCCTGGCTGATGCACACAGGCTAACATTAGCCCTGGCTGCTGCACTCGGGCTAACCGTTTAGCCCTGGCTGATGCACACAGGCTAACATTAGCCCTGGCTGCTGCACACAGGCTAACATTAGCCCTGGCTGCTGCTGGCGGGCTAACCTTAGCCCTGGCTGATGCACACAGGCTAACATTAGCCCTGGCTGCTGCACACGGGCTAACCTTAGCCCCTGGCTGATGCAGACAGGGCTAACATTAGCCCTGGCTGCTGCACACAGGCTAACATTAGCCCTGGCTGCTGCTGACAAGCTAACCTTAGCCCTGGCTGCTGCACACGGGCTAACCTTAGCCCCTGGCTGCTGCACACGGGCTAACCTTAGCCCTGGCTGCTGCACACGGCTAACCTTAGCCCTGGCTGCTTAACACAGGCTAACCTTAGCCCGGCTGCTGCACACAGGCTAACCTTAGCCCTGGCTGCTGCACGGAGCTAACCTTAGCCCCTGGCTGCTGCTGACCGGCTAACCTTAGCCCTGGCTGCTGCACACAGGCTAACATTAGCTCCTGGCTGCTGCACACGGGCTAACCTTAGCCCTGGCTGATGCACACAGGCTAACATTAGCCCTGGCTGCTGCACACGGGCTAACCTTAGCCCTGGCTGCTGCACATCGGGCTAACCTTAGCCCTGGCTGCTGCACACGGGCTAACGTTAGCCCTGGCTGCTGCACACGGGCTAACATTAGCCCTGTTGCGCTGACGGGCTAACCTAGCTCCGGCCGATGCACACGGGCTAACCTTAGCCCTGGTTAAGCGTATCACACGGGGCTAACCTTAGCCCTGGCTGATGCACACAGGCTAACATTAGCCCTGGTTAAAGCTGCACACGGGCTAACCTTAGCCCTGGCTGATGCACACAGGCTGGCTAACTGATAGCCCTGGCTGCTGCACACGGGCTGCAACCTGTTAGCCCTGGCTGATGCACACAGGCTAACATTAGCTCCTGGCTGCTGCGCACGGCTAACCTTAGCCACGGCTGCTGCACACGGGCTAACCTTAGCCCTGGCTGATGCACACAGGCTAACCTTAGCCCTGGCTGCTGCACACGATGGCTAACCTTGCACCGCCCTGGCTGATGCACACAGGCTAACATTAGCCCTGGCTGCTGCACACAGGCTAACATTAGCCCTGGCTGCTGCTGACGGGCTAACCTTAGCCCTGGCTGATGCACACAGGCTAACATTAGCCCTGGCTGCTGCACACGGGCTAACCTTAGCCCTGGCTGCTGCACACCGGCTAACGTTAGCCCTGGCTGCTGCACAGGCTAACATTAGCCCTGGCTGCTGCTGACGGGCTAACCTTAGCCCTGGCTGCTGCACACGGGCTAACTCCAGCTTAGCCCTGGCTGCTGCACACGGGCTAACCTTAGCCCTGGCTGCTGCACACGGGCTAACCTTAGCCCTGGGGTGCCGTGCTGACGGGCTAACCTTAGCCCTGGCTGCTGCACACGGACTGGTTGGAACGTATAGCCCTGGCTGCTGCAGCTTATCACGGGCTAACGTTAGCCCAGACAGGCTAAAAGTTAATGAAGTATTTGTACTTTGTTACTTGACGCCTCTGAATAGACATGAGGTTAGCGGTTTTGTCACTTTTCATTTAGCTTAATCAAAGATGCCATTGCAACATGGAGTCTTCCACTGGATGCGCGCCACCTATGGATTTATAAACAACTCTCGACTTTAGCAGGATATGTGTTCATAAAAGCAAAGCTCTACTTTTTAATAAATTAGTGCTTCTCACCAGTGATGTTTCAGTACAATGAGCTTTAAAACCCGATCATATGCATAAATGTTAGGCTTTTTGTACACCTGCTCCATTCATAAGGAATTGTGAGCTATGGGGAACCCATGAAGTATGGGGGGAAAAAACAGTTGCTGCGTTAAAGAAAAGCAAAATAATCCTTGAGGGTAAGTTTATTTGGAGGTCATGGAGTGCAAGCATGTGGATGAGAGGTGAATTCGAGGAAAAAGAGAACAGGTGGTCTGGCTCTGTATCCCCTTCAGGCTCTGCAGCCTTTCCTGTTTGGCCTCTATAGAGGAAGTCCAGCTAGAACAGCTGTGCAGCCTTGAAATGTTGTGCGCCGTGTTTCCCCCCCCCAGCCTGTGCAGCCATGGCCGTGCACGCGGACGCTCCTCACAGGCCCCTGGTGTGAGCAGAGTGCTGCCCTGTTCACCGCTGGCCTCCCATCTCTTAACGCCAGGTCAGTCTCATCCGTCAAAACGTGACCTTCTAAAACTGACAGACCGCAGCCGAGGCTCGGTTCTGCAGAGCTTTGCTGCAATCCTTCATTTCACCTCAACCTCTAAAGTAGCGGCTGACTGATGAGCCCAACCAATCAGACGCGTTCTGGTGTGCTTCATAAGACCAAAACGCTTCACAGACAACTGTTTTTCTGTCTTGGTTATATTTTAGAGAGATCTAAATGTATGCAAACAACTTTCCAGGAAGTAAACAGCTAATATGAAGGCTGTAGTTTCAATACATTAATTATGTTTAACAGCTTAATGTTATTAAATTAAATTCAGTTATCCTCTTAGCGTAATTCACATCATGGTTCATTCCTAAGGAAAGTTCCTGTGCTCAACCAGATCATCCAGTCGGGATTAACTCGATTCAAAGTTTTTCTATCTAAGGGAAAACCAGCTGATTGCATCGCATCATTGACTCTTCATGCCAAGCCCCTCACACTAAGCATGCTTTGTAGCTTACAGTGGAGAGGAAAAACTCCTTGAGACAGGAAGAAACCTCCAGCAGAAACCAGGCTCAGTGTGAGCTGATTGCATCTGCTGAGGAATTCACTGGGGTTCACAGGGGACAGAAGTAGCGCAGTATTGCCAGAAAAGAAGCATAGATACAAAAAGACAACTGTAAAAGTTGTAATTATAAAAAACAGGGTTCGATGCGGGTGCTGGAAATCCTTGAAAATGCTTTTGCATTTAGACGTTGTGTTGAAAAGTGCTTATATTTTGGATGAAATGCTTGAAATTAGGATGCCATCGATATAATCGCCCCCTATCGTATCGGCCTTAAAACTGAATATCGGACATCGCCACCCCACCGATATTTAACCCGATATTTGATCAGCTTCTGAGTAAAACAAATACTACTTCTTCTTCTTCCTCAAAAACTTTTTTTACAGACTTAAAACTTCTAAAGACAAGGAAAAATATTGATCCATTAAAATATCCCAATATCTTCATATATGCTGATATATTGCCATTTAAAAACACCATATCAATCTCTTTACTAATGAAATATTGCTATATGTCATCGCTATGCTACTGAAATCCCCCCAAAAATTCACTCAAATGTTGCCATATTTTTATATGTTGATATATTGACGTTGTATCGATCTATTTTACTAACAAAATCTCACAAGAATTTGCAAAATATCACGAGAGTTTGTAACAGAACGATGAAATTTCACCAGATTTTGAAAGTAAAATAGATAGATACCGCTGTTTTTAAAAATCTATTTGATATCAGCATATGAAAATATATTTGAGTATATTATTTTTCAAAGTGTCAGAAATGGATAACAAAACTGCTATTTTCAATGACTACTTATTTTTGTCCAGCTTTTTAACATCGGTATCGATATCGGTTATCGGGCTACATGAGTTTTTAAAAATATCGGCATATCGGATATCGCCAAAAATCCCAATATCGCATCCCTACTTGAAATTGTAACTATTTCTTTCGCAACAAATACCTATCTAACTGAACCGTGTGTTTATTAAATGGAGAAATAAAAACTGGTTCCGTAAGGTGCTGGAAAAAGTTTTAAAATGGATCTTGAAAGTGCTTGAAAGTGCTTGATTTTGACTTTGGAAAAGGTGTACGAACCCTGAAAAAAAGAAAAAAAGCAGCTTTAAAGGTTTCGGTCTCTGATTCTTTGTTCCAATGAAGCTGTGGAGAATTAAATTGGAGGGAACTGGACTTTAGGCTCCGTTTCTAAAATGTTTCAGCAGGTTTTCTGCTGTTTTTATCAGCATACAAGTTATTTCAGTCAATGTTTAATCTGCTCTGTTCTCTTTCATGAAAATAATGAAGCACCAACCGCTGCTGCTGCTTCACCAACAGAAACACGAATCAACTCCATTCTGTTTAGAGTCAATTTTCCAGATTCATGATTTATTTATTCTTATTGACTGCATGACAGCGCTTATGAGCTTTAAAGGTGTCAGGCAGATCCCCGCTTAACGAGGCATCGTCTGTGTTAAAGGCTGAGCTTTCTCTGTATGCAGGAGGCTCATGCTTTGTTGTCTGAGCTCATCTCAGCCGCTCTCATTTTGCCCTCAACGTGTGACATTTATTCAACGCGATATATCGCGTTGAATAATGAAATACGATTAAAACAAAAGATGCAGCATTGATGAGCCAAACAAAGGGTAACCCCGAGCTGCCGCCGCCCCTTTGTTTTTTTTTTAGCGGTGGCCATTAATGGCGACCCTGGAACAGCGTCTCAGGGAGCTAGCCTGTACATCACAGAGCTGACACACCGTGGACAGGCCCCGGGGCCAATTAGGAGCCCTGTGCTAAACACTGAGGGTCCTGGTTTACCCGATTGGAGACCTTATCCTGCAGAGCGTGCTGAAGGACCAACAGAACCTCATATAAGCTTTATTTGTTTCTGTTCTTTTAAGAAAAATCACCAAATAAGAACATATTTTATTTATGTAGAAATATGCAGATGTAAATTTTCATCATCACTGTTTTTTCACAGGAACCTCAGAATTTTTGAAGGCGAAAGCAGGGTGGACATAAAACATTTGGTTTAGACTTGATTCAGACGACTGATGGACGATGGTGGCGTTTTTCAGTCCTTTTATTTATCAAACAGGAGGAAAGACTTTAGACCAGAGATGGGGACTCGAAGTTTGTGACTTGTACTCGCGAGTCGCGCTTAAGTCGCAGATATTTAATGACTTCAGACCTCACCTCTTAGACTTGCATTTAAAGTTGACTTCAGACTGGGACTTCGAGACTGAGACTTCGTGATTTTGTGAAATTCTCCAATATTTTTATTCCAGTAGTAAAAACACTTATTCAAGTGTTTTTGTTTTTACTAACTTGACCCGAATACGCTCGCTTTTAACCGCACACAGAAGAGGTAAAAAAAAAACTCAAAAGACCAAAAACGTGAAGTTTCAAGTTCAAGTGTTTTATTTATACAAAAAGCCACAGCAAAAAGTGGCATAATAAAACAGTCCTTTTCTTCTCCTGATAAAACCTAAAATTCAAGAGTTTTCCTTAAAATCAGAGGCTGGAAGTTGCGCTCCGCTTGTTATGCTGCTTCTGGTGCGCGAGTGATCAGCCTGGAGCACCCACTGGCTGATCCATTGTGACCCCTGCAGCGCTCCAGCACTGTTCCACTCCCTGGCGTGCCAAGCCCCTTTTCCAGACCGATCCAGCTGTAAGAGAAGTAAGGAGAACAGCCAGCATCCACGCCAAGACATCCAGCATCCACGCCAGCGCCAAAACCCTCGCCGAAGATATATGCCTGCTCACCTGCAGATTCCTCGCTTCTCCTTCTCCTTTCCTTCAGAATCCTTTTGCTGTCATGCATTTAATCAGCCCCTCTTGCTCTCACACCTGAGCTGCAGCAATTCACGCTGGCGCAATTAATGCCTCCGCCTCCCTCAGACAACTACTTCAGTCCAGTGCGCATGGATTGTCACACAAGGGAAAACAAACCAAAACAACCCAACCATGTAAGGGAAAAATTAAAAGTCTAAAATAAAGGAAAACAATGATATATATAAAAAGAAACATCAAAACATGCAAAGCTCAAGAAGAAAATACAAAGAAAACAAATCATATCTCTTCCTCTCCAAACATGCAAAGCATAAAACTAACACTTAAATGAAAGAAAACCATAAACCATATTTTTCCCCTTGTGCAACACACTGACGTCACTGACGCAACACTAATACAAGACGCAGACATTGCACTGCTAAAACTAGAAAAAGTTGTAAACCACAAATGTCAGGTAAATACCGTAAGAAAATGCAAAAATTTATCTGGAAAAAATTTTGCGTGGTGCTTTTTTAATTGTATTTTTCATTTAGCGGTTTAAGATAATGATAATTCCATAGATATAATAGCGACCTTCAAGCTATACCGCCTCAGTGACGGAGATGAAAACACAAGGAGAAACAAGCAAGCATGAAAATTATTGCACTTTTTAAATGAATCAAGTGATTAGAATTTTGTGCAATTAATTGATTATTGCGACAGGCCTTCTCAAGACTTGAGACTTGACTTGGACTTGAGCTCTCAAGACTTGAGACTTGACTTGGACTTGAGCTCTCAAGACTTGAGACTTGACTTGGACTTGAGCTCTCAAGACTTGAGACTTGACTTGGACTTGCAAAAAATGACTTGTGAACATGTCTGCTTTAGACACACCGTAAGAGCTGTAAATAAAATAAAGCAAAAAAATTATTCAATTGAAATATGATCAAATTTCCCCTTTAGCCAAAAAAACCAGAAAGGATAAATGCTATTAGCTAACATTAGCTTATTTGCTTGCTTAAACTTCGTTTGCATATAAAAACATATCAACTTTTAACTGTTACACAAAACAAAATGGTACAATACTCCAAATTTATAGTTCTACGGAAGAGGATTAGGGCCACTGAAAAAAATTTAAAAAAGGTAACTGATTTTTAAATTTTATTTTAGTATAATATGAGAAAAAAAGTCAGAATTCTGACTTTAATCACGGAATTCTGACTTTTGTCTTAGAATGGAGTTATGAAGGTAGAAACATTTTCCGTGTTTCAGGAAATGGAAAAGCACGTCTTCAAAACAAAAGCCCGATAAACCATTTCGACGTCCTTCAATATGAATCCGAAATTATTAGCAAAATAAAATGAGAAGACTCGGGGACATTAGTTGCAAAAAACAGCAATAATAATAATAATAATACATTTTATTTAACATCGCCTTTCTGGACAGTCAAGGTCACGTTACAGAAAATACAAAAAATAAATAAAAAGAAAGATGAAAATACAAAACATAAAAACAGTTATGGATAGGGGTGTAAATCACATCCATCATGGCGATTCGATTCGCATCGCATTTCCTGACCCACAACGATTCGATTATTTTCGATACTCAGAATACACCACGATACGATTCATGCATTAATCGGTAATCGGGTAATTTTTAATGATTTTTTTTACACCTTTCAGGCTAAACAAAGTTTTAAGTTTGAAATAAATCAATGAAAAGCTGTAATATTGTTATGCATTTTTTTTTTAGAAACAACAGCAAATAACAGAAGTAGAAAATTTGCATCAAAAATACTGCATTAAATGAGTGCAATGCAATACCTCGGCTCCAGATGCCCCGCCCTCCACAGACGCTCCGCTGCTCCTCTCCCAGATTGTAGCTGATTGCAAACAGTGCAGCAGACAGGAGGTGGCTTGTTTTGTTTTTATGACCGAAATTGCGGAAAACAACTTCGTGAAGTTTGACCCGCTAGAAGAGCGAAGCGCTGAGAACGCTGGGTCCATTTTTCCACCTGGATCTCCAGCTCTTTTTGGCCCCTCATGTCCCTCCGTCTTCGCCTGCCGCCTAACCGCCCCCACTTCACCGCCGCCCCTCCGGCCGTATCTCCAGACCCACAGCGTGTAGCTCAGACCCGCTTCAATACTGAGCATCATTTAAAAAATGTCTGCATCAAGCTCACTGCAACACACTGCTGTAAGAGTATAACCAGGAAGCGAGGTAGGAGGGCTAAAAATAGGTTTAGCGCCACCGCAGCACGGAGGAGAATTACAGCCCAGGAGCAAATGGATAAAATAGACCGGAGGGAAAAAAACATGAATTGATTCTCTTGCCGACGATGTGTCGAATGCATCGGATCGTCGGCTGTTGGATCGATGCATCGATAATTTAAAACGATTATTATTTACACTCCTACCCCTAACATGAGCTGGCAGTGTGTTCCATAACTGTGCTCCTCTGATGGATGCAACCATTTGGCCAAATTTGGTCCTACGCCGCTGAATAGTATTACAGTCTCCTCTGGTTAAAGCTCTAGTGTTTATTCTAGTTATGTTTTTTTTTTTTTGCTTATAAAATCTGTTAGAGGAGGAGGAGCAAGTCCATTTAAAACTTTAAAAACAAGACATGCATCCAGAAACATTAGCATGTTTAGCCGTAGCCATGTCTATTTTAGAGACTAGCTCTCTTGTTTTAATCACCTGCTGCTCTTCCATTAATCAAATGGAATCAGCAGGGACCCTCAGGGACGGAAAAAGTCGCCTAATTACATCATTTTCTACCAATGTGTTCCTGTTCCTCCTAAACTACTCACATCTTTGTCAGTGAAGCTGAGTGCTCCACATCTCTGCCTTCATGGAGCCCATCTACATTAAGATCCACAGTTCTGAGATTAAAGTCAGAATTCTGACTTTTTTCTTATACTGAAATTAAATTTAAAAATCAAACTTAAAAAAAAAAAAAAATTCAGTGGCCCTAATCCTCTTCTGTACTGTTCGCCTTCCAGCTAGAGGCAAAATAAAATATGCATCAAAGCCCGTGATGTCCTGTAGAAGGCAAAAGGAAAAGCTGTCGGTATGATCGTAGAAACATTTTCCGTGTTTCAGGAAATAGAAAAACACGTCTTCAAAATAAAAGACAGATAAACCATTTTGACATCCTTTAAATTGATTCCGAAATTATTAGCAAACTAAACCTTTAGAAGACTCTGGGACTTTAGTTGCAAAAAAACAGCAATTACAAAAAAATAGATAATATGTACAAAAAAGGATACGTGAATGTTGTCAGTTATAACAAAATAATCTGGGTCATTTACTCGTACTCGAATGATGAAACTTTACTGAGTTATTCAGGGCTGATGACGGTTTGGGCTGGCTTTTCTAGCACCAAATCTAGAGACTTTTTTCTGCTACTGGAGACTTTGGAGACAACATCTAAAAAGCAGCGAACTCTGCTCTCCAGAGCAGTAGATTGGTAACCCAAGCCCTGCTCTCCTCTATCTTGTCTGCTGTCATGATTCATGCAGCTATTATTTCATCCAAATGAAAATGGAGAACAGATAAGCAGATCATGGCTTGTCTACAGTGAAAAAGAAGGACTGGGTTATTTACTTTGGCCTTTTTGGAAACACAGGAAGGAGCAATCAGCTAAGTGAGCTTAGTGCTTGGAAAAATCTTTCATTCCTTTAGAGACAGCATGAAAAAGTCAGCTGAGTACAAAACATAGAGAGGAAAACAAGAAGAAAAGGGACAAGAAGAGAGGGACACATACCTAGAACAGATAATGGATGTCTATTCTATTAACATTTCTCTATTCAGAGGGGCCCCCCTGCCTGTCTCTGCCTAGGGTCCCAGATTTCTTAAATCCACCCCTGCTTAATCCCTTTTCTCTTCCTTTATAAACACATTCTTCCATCTTTCCTGCCATTGTTGAAAGGTGGGAATGTGATGATTTATTTTTCAGTAAATTGTTTGCATTTCGTTTGTTCTAAACGGAGCAGAGCGCTAGCCGTCAGAGGTCTCCTCTAAGATAAAAAATATTGTTTTTAATTGAATTAAATGAAAAGACTTCGGGTTTGATCAATAAATCAATAAAACCCTGCAGCTCCTGTCAGACCGGTGACTTCAGCTCTTATTCCATTATATTTTCCATCATCTGATATGTACTGATGCTGTCGTGGGAACGACGGGGGATGTAACCGTCAATGTCTGACCCGATCAATGACAGATCGCATGTGCCTCTAATAGCTTGAACTCCATGTTTCCTGTTAGGATTAAAGTCCTGCTGGTAAAACAAACAGCAGGAGGTTGGATTGAACCAGAATGGGTTGAACCTGGAGTCTTACCAGCGAGCTCCAATTATCCAGAGAACTGCAGGAGGACCAGAGGAGGCTCATAATTACATTAACTGCCTCTTAGATATTGATTTTTCCCCCCTCTTTCTTTCAGACGCCATTAACTTCCCACCTCAGACCTGTGAACGGTGTAATTATGATAAAAGTAGCTGTTTTTTCCCCTCTGCAGCCACCGTAGCAGCTCCGGTAACCTGGCTGCTGTCTTATCGCCTCGGTAGCCTTCAGCGCTTCTGGCTGATGGGATGAACGTCTTCTCTCAGCGCTGCTGCTGCTGCGTCCTGAAGACTGCAGAAATTACTTAATGCAGACACACAGCAATCATTCAATTACACCGTCCTGCTTTCACTCTTTCAGCCTCCTCAGGCGGCTTTATTTTGGATCAGAGTTCTTTGTGTTTCTCGCCTTTCTACCTCTTGTTAATGTTCACCTGTTTCTGTATTTAATGGAAGTGTGTTCGGTGGCTGTTTGTGGTTCGGTTGCTTTAAACAGAGAGGAAGCGGAGTGAGGGCAGCAGCTGGGTTCCCATCAGCACATCCAAACGCTGACGTTGGTCCGATTTATCAGCATAAAATATAGAAAGCACAAAGTTGTTGCATTAAATTTGTAAGTTTAAACTAAACGGTTTCAAAACCATCATGTTTGGCTTCAGGTGCCTAACCCACATGCAGAACACTCCGAGACAGGATAAAAGTTTAAAGGTTTATTTAGAAGATGGAATACAATAAATAAACAGATCCCAAGGGGAACTCGTCTGGTCATGAGTGGGTTCACTGCAGAGGGGGACAGAGAGGGAGTTGAGTGGAGGTCAGGTAATTTGCAGGATGTGTGCAGGGCTGTGTACCTGTACAGGAGTTGAGCTGAGCCGGGGAACCAGGAGGGTCCAGAGGCTGTCGGCAGGCTGAGGGGTAGGCGGAGGCAGAGCTTGGTTTTGAGTAGCTACGTTTACATGGACACAAATAATTGGATTGAAGGCCTGATCAGATCAAAAAATGTTTCATGTAAACATGTCAGACTGAAGATTCTAATCCCGATTACGGTCCCGGTCGGAAATAAATTTAATTCAAAAGAGAGAGGTGGTTTTGCCGATGCGCTGCATTCTGATTGACGTCCATGTAAACACCCATTCGGATCTTAAGAGTAAAATAATCTTCACTAGCATGTGATGTGCAACGTCAGCGTGGCGTTTTTTCCGCCTTTGTCAACAACAGGGAAACCACCAACCGTCGCTTGGCTCTCGCTGTGAACAACATGGTGGGAGGAGTTCTAGGAAACGCCGACTTATACAGTCAAGTTCATTTAAAGCTGCAGGAAGCAGGAATTTATCCTCCTCCTCTTCCTCTTTTCTCTCTCCACAGCCCACTTCGGCTCTCTCCCACGCCGGTTCAATCGCTCATTCTCTACATTTTCTCACCGACATTTCAAGCTTGCAAGCTTTTCTCCCTCCTCTCTCCGTTTTTCTTTTCCGGCTAAGCTCGGCGCTATGCGTTCATCGGCCTCCCAAAAACCAGGCGCAGACACAGAACTGCCAAGTTTGGCAGGAAGTTCTGCGCGTGGCTAAAAAGATTTAATCTGATCCAACGCTTGGTACATGTATTACACACGTCATGATCGGATCATTTCATTTAGTGTCCATGTGAACGGAGAATTTTGATCAACCAAGGTTTGGATCGGATCGGGGAAATTTTAGCGTCCATGTAAACGTAGCTAATGTTGGCAGATTACCAATTAGAGTTTGCCTTCCGGTTTTCTTCAGAGAACAGACAGGCAGATTACCGGCAGAGAAACATTCTGGGTTTTCAGGTTTCAGGCGGGTTCAATCTAGGAAGCAGAGAGGAGAAAACAGATCAGGTTCAGGTTCTGGTTTTCAGGGGAGTCTGAGGTTCAGACAGGCAGGTTTGGCTCAGGCTTCGCTAACCGTGAACTGGCAAACACTCTGGCACTGGAGAGAAGTCCTCTGCCTGCTCATAAATAGAGGTCTCCCGATGAGCAGATGAGTTACAGGTGGTGCAATCAGCTCGGCTCCAGGAGATCTTATCTAGTGTTGAAAAACTGGTGGAGAAAGTGGACAGACCTCCAGATCCCAACATCACGCCAGGACTAAACAATTAGAAATCATCAACCAGTAAAGTGTTGTGCGGCAGTACCCAGTATTATTTGATACTGATGCCATCTAACTTGAAATCTACCAGTGTGTCACGAAAAAAATAAAAAATAAAATCTTAGATAAGTCATTTTTTTCTTAAAATAAGTGCATTTGTTCCTTGGATTGAGGAGGTAAAGACAGTCTTTTTGCCAATAAAGCAAGACAATTTACACTCTTAAAATAAGAAAACACAATTGCATTGTTTTATTTCAAGCTGCATGTGATCTATTATCTTATTTTAAGAGTAAAAATACTCTGCCATTCCATTGGCAAAACTATCTCTACTTTACCTGCCTTTCAAATTAAGGGTAAATAGATTTAATTTTAACGAAGTTCTGTGATTGTTTTTCCAGTGTGTGTGTAGCACATATATATGGTAGGGATACCACGATATAATAATGAAGCCCCTATCGGTATAAAACCTTAAAGCTGAATATCCGGACATCGCCGCCCCCACCCGATATTTAACCCGATATTTGATCAGCTTCTGAGTTTCTAAAGTCTAAAAAAAAAAATACTACTCTTCTTCTTCTTTAATAAAACTTCTTTTTTTACAGACTTAAAACTTCTAAAGGACGAGGAAAAAATATTGATCCATTTAAATATCCCAATATCTTTGTATGCTGATATATTGCCATTTAAAAACACCATATCAATCTTCTTACACTAATGAAATATTGCTATATGTCATCGTTATGTTACTCTGAAATCCCTAAAATTCACCTCAAATGCTGCCATATTTTATATGTTGATATATTGAAGCGGTATCCATCTATTTTACTAACAAAATCTCAGCAAGAATTTTGCAAAATATCACGAGTTTGTAACAGAACGATGAAATTTCACCCAGATTTTGAAAGTAAAATAGATCGATACCGCTTTTTAAAAATCTATTTGATATCAGCATATGAAAATATATTTGAGTATATTATTTTTCAAAGTGTCAGAAATGGATAACAAAACTGCTATTTTCAATGACTACTTATTTTTGTCCAGCTTTAACATCGGTATCGATATCGTTATATCAGCTACATGTGAGTTTTAAAATATCGGGTATATCGTGGATATCAAGCCAAAATCCCAATATCGCGGCATCCCTACTATCTATGAAAAACTGCATATTACTTGGATGTAAAATAATTGCCATCATGGTTTTGTCAAGCTGCTGTCTACCTTTGTGAAGCAGGAAAAACTTCAAAACAAAGTGAATCCAGTAGAACTTTTTTATTAATGGGGGACAATAATCGAATAAACCTTTTCGGTCTCAAAATGGTGCCCGGTGCCCTATTTAGTTTGGTACTTGCTGATACCGATACCACCATTTTAATGCTGTATCGGTATCTATGCAACACTAGTATAAATAATGACCCATTGATTATTCCTTGCTGACCCGTCTTTTCCTTTAACTATGGTTGGCTACCAACGTTTTTAAAACTGCCCACTATCAAGATGATTTTCTCAGATGAATAGAAGATCTCTGAAATGTGGAAAAACCACCAACATGAAGCGGCTGTATCAGTCGTGTTGGGCCTGCGTTAAGGTGCTGCAGGGCGAAATAAGGCGCAGTAATGTCCTTTCTGATGGATTCACCAAACGGACCATAAAATTAGGTGTGTGTGGTTATGAAGAGATCATATTTAGAAAAGACGAGCAGCGCTGACACTATTGCTGTTCCTTGCAACACTCAACAGTCCCCTGAGGGCCAAACAGACGACACAGAAGGAGAAGATAAACTGGCCTCTCCCCAAAGCTGTAATCTGCAGCTCGCAAAAGCACAGCAGGAAAATCCTGTCAGCTGTCATCAGTGATTTTAAATGTTTTCAACTGCTGCACTGGAAAAAAACAGTCTGCGATGACATTCACACATGGCGAGATTAGGGAGACACACACAGGACAATGGAAGGCAGTCTCTGCTGAACCAAACCGTGGGTGCAGGTTAAACAGATAGCAGGTCTAGTTTAGCTGTTTTTGAAGTCGTGTGCTGAAGAAAATGTGAGGATTAAACACTGATCAGCGTATAAAAACCAGTTGGAAATAGTTACACTTTTTTTTGATTTTTTTCAGTATTTTATACTGTTAAAGCAAATTTTTGGACACTAAAAATGTTATTTAGTGTCCTTAATCTTTCATATCATGTGATGAACATTAGGTCACATTTAAAGTGTGTTGAAGGATTATATTCCTATTTCATGAGAAACTGAAAAAATGTTCATAACTTTATTGAGTCTTCTACATTAGTTATAGCATCTATCTCTATAGTTAAAGTCGTAAGGCAAATTTATGCATGTTTCAATCAAGCATTCTAATTCTGCCGACAAGGAAACCACTGCTTACACCCAGTGAATAAAGTAGAATGGATTGGTCGACATCAAGGGGCGGAGAGTGTTGAGGCGAAGGTTCAAGCACGCTTGATTGTGGCCAAAGGGAGTTATTTGCTAACCGTTAGCAGGTTCTAATGGAAATCTTACTGGGAACCCAGCACTAAGTTGCTTAACCAGTTAGCACTTGGCCGCCTCTTCCCAGCTGTCTCTATGTAAATTCCATTGGGAACTCTCATTAAAGCTCCAAGTTACTGCTAACCAGTTAGCAAGCACTTGTTTAGCGTTGATGAGTTCCCCAATGCGAAATTCATTTGCATTTGAACCTACATGCACTGTTGTTAACCATGTTAGTAACTTAGCGCGTAGTAGGTGTAGGTCTCTCTATTATTTGTCTGAATTCCATTGGGAATCTAGCTGGACTAAGTTTAACAGCACCAGTTAGTAACTTAAGCGCTAGTGTTCCCTGGGAAATTCCACTTGGGAACCTACTAATTGCTGCTGAACCATTTTGCTAACTTGACCGCTAGTAGTGTTTCCCAACAGGAAAAAAGCGTTCCATTTGCATTATGGAACACATGACTAGCACTAACATAGAACTTGTACTTCAGCAGCAGGCTAGTAGGTTCCCAATGGGAAATTCCATTGGGAACCCATTACACCCGGGCAGTTGCCAACCAAGCTTAGCAACTAGGTGGTATGATGCATATGGACGATTCGACCAGATATACGCCACCTATGCAAATTTATCACGCATGCATCACTTCCATACTTGCCACTATTAAGTATGCATTGCAAATATTTTCTCCCAACAGAGGCGGTTTTGTTTTGAATGATCAGCAGTATCTCCGACAGCTGTGACATCATGCTGGACTTTATACAAGGCAGCCGCAAGGCCAACACCGCTAGCTTATTATCTATATATTAGAATCACTGTATGGTCATCAGGACCCATTATTTTGCACAACTCTACATTTCCAACTTAGCGCCAGTAGGTGCCCGACTTTATAACAAAAGTGAATCCATTGCAAGCTATTAGCAACCAAGTTGAGCATTGTTGTGGCGCAACTTAGCGCTAAGCAGGTTTTATTGGGGCTGGTTTGTCTGAAGCATCTTGCTTGCCAACAGTTAGCAACTTAGTGCTAGCAGGTTCCCAATGGGAAATTCCATTGGGAGACTGGCACGAGGAAATCTGGTGACCTCCCCAGAAACCACGCCGTCAAGCGAACGCGAAGTGGACAGCCGAGCAATACAAGAGGGAGGAGAGTTTTAGTGTCGAGGTCATTGGATGAGTCTCCTCCGGTCATCCATTTTTTATTTAGAGGGAGGAAAGCGTGGACGTAAGATGTTGTGGAAGAGGACGCTTTGTGAGCGGCAGAAGCTTGGTTTTGGTGGTGAAGGCTTCCAGTCAGTACATGTTTGAGCCAGTGGCGGCTGGTGAAAAATAATTTTGGTTGGGCTGATACAGCCTAGTCTCCAAAACTAATCCAGAATAAGAATTCAAATAAACAATTGGACAATAAATACAATTTAACAGTAATGATTTAATTTACTATATAATAACAGTAACAGTGATGATTTTGGTCACAATAACCATGACATGAAATTTTTCATATCCTACAACAGGGATGTTCTTCTGGCAAGCGGGTAGATAAATAAGGATCTCATCGAATTTGGTGGAAGTTTCGCACCTCGCCTGCTAAGAGCGTTAAGCCATCGTCCCACTCTAATTGTCTGCACCTGCGCGCATTGGGTGCAGAAGCCTGTTAAAGGGCAGTATTTCAGAGCCCCAAGACCATAAAATTCTGAGACGCTGATTGGCCATTAAATTATTAAATTCAGCTAGCTTATAGTACATGATTGGCAGATTCTCTCTGCACATGTGGGGCAGTCTGATCAGCTGCCCCAAGACAGAGACGGTAGGAGTGTGTCTGTGGAAATCCACAAATGAATGACAGTAGGTAAGGAAATGTAGTTTATATAATTTGTTTTGCTTATAGGGTGTACACACTCTAGAGAGTAAACTGACATTGGGGGTCGCGGCTGCCACTCGGTTTGAGCCCTTGCCTCGCAATGCTGCCACTTCTGTTAGCTCTAACACACCTGCAGAAAGACACAGACGTCCATCCCTCGTGAACACTGGGACGCAACTCAATGGGAAAGGAAAGGATTCTGAGTTCAACCGTTTGAGTATATTAACTGCAACATATGAATCAAAGATGCTATGACCGAAAACATTTGATTGACAGATGACCGATTGATATATCATTGGCCGAATTTAGGTGTTCAGGCTGACGTTAAACTAACTGACCTGCAGAACGTAAAAAACAGATTTTAAGACAGGAATTTTAAAAAATATATATATTTTCTACATTTTGGGACAATATCGCCTGATAAAGATTACATTTATATTCATGTTGAAGCCAGAATGATTTGACATTTTAATATGACTTTCCTACGACTTTAAAGAATCAGTAGGCTATATAGTGACAAAGGCTTTTGCAAATGTGGCACCATTTAAGGTGAAAAAGAACTTAAGGCTTCTTCTTTAGAGCCGTGTTGTTGAATATATTCAGACTCATTTAATTCATATGAGTATTTTTAACTCATATTGAGATCAACACCACAAGCTGCGGTTGATGTTCCGGCTTTGAGTGTAGATCCTTTTTCTCGATAAGTGTTTAACAGCTTCAATAGCGGTGTTAGAGGTTGTGGTTGACCTTATCTGTCACATTTTAACCGTTTCAGAGAAAGGAGACGTTGCTTCCAGGAGTTACGGTGAATCTGAGCTAAGATGCCTCGTTTTTTTGTTTTTTTTTAATGTTGGGTGTTGTTGTGATGATGGAGATTTAAATCGGCGCTTCTGCAGCTCTGCATCAGTGCATGTATAAAGTGCAACGGCAAGCAAGAGGCGTTTGTGATGAGAAAAAAGAAAACAGAAATAACACCTTTTGAGTTTTTGGTTCTCGCTTCCTTTATGTGTGCAGCTCCATTTATGCTTCGCTGAAAAACATCGCTTCCTGTTCAAACATCTGAATTCCTGTCACTCTAAAGCCGGCCTTACATAAATGACAGCTTTCTGTAGTTCTAACTGATAAGGAGTGGGTTTGGCTTAATGGGAAAACATTATTACAAAGAATTAGTCAGATTTTACAAATTTCAATCTAGGATGATACTGATGCAAGAAAAAAGTAAAACAAAAATCACATATTTCTTGTTTCAACTGATATAATATAGGGATGACGATATAATCGCCCTCT
>JAGKQL010000053.1:2931826-2943762 GCA_018398635.1 Cyprinodon brontotheroides
AGTATCTGTACTTTTACTCAAGTACGGAAAGTGAGTACTTTTGCCATATCTGGTCTAGTAGTTCCCATTGATTTTGCTTGTAAAGCGGGGAGAATGGCGCTAGGCTTACCGCACCGTGACGTCACTGCTGGAAGATGGCAGGAGGGAGGGGTTACTATAATTGGGCCGCTCCCAGACTCTGATCACAACGAAAAATATAGTTTCTATTTTTTTACTGATTAACGCTAAATTTATTAAATTACTGCGAACGTATTCGTTTCAGGTATAAATAATGACCCACTGGTTATTTCTTGCTGACCGGACTTTTCCTTTGATTTTTGGTTCGCAATTTTCGAGCCAAATCTGCAACAAATTTTAAAGATTTCTTCATTACTAAAATATGACATTCCATATTTCAATCCTCTATTATTTTTAAATTATGCCATACTATCACCAAGGATGTAGGAAATTTGACACATTTCCTGTGATACAGTATAACATCTAACGATCTGGAGTTGCATCTGTGGAACTGTGTTTTATGCTGCCTTGGTGCTTAGTAACCTTTAACTAGCTCTTATAGGCATATCGACAATCTCTTGTTAGATCTCCTAGTTTCAGGTGCAACACAAATTAACTGTGTAATGTGGAAATGCCAAGCTGCTCCTGAGACTCTTCTGTCTCCCGTGTACATGCTGTTTGTTTGCTAACATCGGGGATGAAGTCCCACTTAGACGGACCAAACTCGAAAGTCTATTAACTTATTGAGATTAAAAGCCTGATGCCTTTCCTTCCCATTTGCCCTCCCCCATGCATGGCCACTTCTCCTGACCGGCAGTACACCTCCAAAGTAGAAAGGTGATTGATGAGACCCATCAGGCCGCTCAGAATCTCTCCTCTCATTAGACTCCTTATGCATCTAAGCAGTTTCAACAGACACGGGGAGCTGAAAGGAGGGGGTTGGGAGCAAAAGGTTTATCCACTATTTGACTTTTTAGACAATAGGTGGGCTTAGTAAAATTTTACTTAGCATGTTAATCTTTTGAAAGACGTTTTGCATTTTATGAAAACAAGATGTATGGTTTCCACTTTCTAAGCCTTGCACTCAGTAGACTCTTTGTTTTGACTCGACTCGACTGCTTAGAAATGAACACCCCAAGGGGAGGCTTTTCGGACAGTCACTGTGGATCCAGTCATCGACCACTGAGATTCTCTTAGGGAGGTTGTGCTGTAAAGGCAAAGAAAAAAAGAAAAAAGGACTAAAGAAGTGTATCCATCCACACCCCTAACAGATGTGCTCAATCACATTAATGCAAGTGCAGCACATTATTATGTTCTAATTGCCTTGGGATACTGGAATTACTACAGTTTTCTGGTGATTTTATCGCTGCAAACCAAGTTAAGTTCCAGCTCGTTCAGATAAATAACCTCATTTTATCTGACAATAACTAAGATAAATAGCCTGAACTCCAGCCCTTTATTGAGCTTGTGCTGCAGCTGTTTCATGTTTACTTTTTAACATTCCCCTTTTTCAGGCATCAAGTTTGATGAATCAGCCAGGGACTGTGTTTGGGGAAGTAATCAGACGTTACATTAAGAAAAAGGAGCTTAAACATTAGTGGTTACGGGACAAGCATTCATTAAACTACGCAGGTTGACGCAGTTACTTTAAATTAATAGTTCAGATTCATAAGTGTGCTTCTATATTGTTATGCAATTATTTACCATCTTCTAGGCAGGGGCGGATTTAGGAAAGACGGGGATGGGGCCCTCTGAATTGAGAAGACAACACTTATAACAGACCTATTATACAGATAGAGAAATTTTACAAGAATAGGCATCCACAGATTTCCTAAAAGCGCGTTCACGAGTCTATTGAAACCGCGGCAGACCAAACCAGATGAAAGTGCGCATTCAGCGTCTTCTCTGCCGATAATGCAAGCGTAGAAGAAGAAATGTGCTGTTTACCTGTGCAAAGAAAGAAACAACGAAAGAAAAATGTCTGAGGACTTCAGTGTTGAGGAAGAGCATGAGTTCTTTGCCGAGCTGAATGCGCACTTTCATCTGGTTTGGTCTGCCGCGGTTTCCGTAGACTCGTGAACGTGCTTTTAGGAAATCCTATACACTACTGTTTATGCTCTAAAAACATTCTAAATGACTTCGTTTCGAGTAAATTCTGGATGCTACCCACTCAGGACACTTGGAATACATTGGACGAGCAGTATGGAGGAATATTGAAACGTTTTTTGTGGACTTTTATGGACCTTTCTGCCTCGGGCGCCATAGACCTCCATTATTTGAATGTCAGCAGACAGCAAGAAGCCTCCCAGATCTCCAGATGCATTTGAGATATCAAAAAAGTACTCCAGAGTGTTGTTCAGCATGGGGGTGAGTAGAAAATGAAGGCTAATCATGTTTTGGGTGTACTATTCCTTTAAATTCGGCGTCTAAATTCAGTGTAAAAAGGGAAGGGTTACTTCAGGTCACAGACATTAGCAATGGATTGTGGCGTCCAACACCCAGCCAATCCCGTTACGTTTTCTTATTCACGTGACTTGACGCTTGTGGCGCTCATACTGAAGGAAAACCAGCATGACGGAGCCAGTCATGCAAGCTAACGCTAACTCAACGGTGAGTTTATTACTAGGGATGCACGATATTGGGATTTTGGCCGATATCCGATATGCCGATATTTTAAAACTCATGTAGCCAATAACTGATATCGATACCGATGTTAAAGCTGGACAAAAATAAGTAGTCATTGAAAATAGCAGTTTTGTTATCCATTTCTGACACTTTGAAAAATAATATACTCAAATATATTTTCATATGCTGATATCAAATTGATTTTTAAAAACGCGGTATCGATCTATTTTACTTTCAAAATCTCGTGAAATTTCATCGTTCTGTTACAAACTCTCGTGATATTTTGCAAATTCTTGTGAGATTTTGTTAGTAAAATAGATCGATACCGCATCAATATATCAACATATAAAAATATGGCAACATTTCGTGAATTTTCGGGGGATTTCGTAGCATAACGATGACATATAGCAATATTTCATTAGTAAAAGAGATTGATATGGTGTTTTTAAATGGCAATATATCAGCATATGAAGATATTGGGATATTTTAATGTATCCATATTTTTTCCCTCATCTTTAGAAGTTTTTAAGTCTGTAAAAAAGAAGTTTTTGAGGAAGAAGAAGAAGTAGTATTTTTATTTTTATTTTTTAGACTTTAGAAACTCAGAAGCTGATGAAATATCGGGTTAAATATCGGTGGGGTGGCCGATGTCCGATATTCAGTTTTAAGGCCGATACCGATAGGGGGCAGATTATATCGTGCATCCCTATTTATTACTTTCATTTTTCTGTAGTTGAGTCATGTTTTTTACTGTGGGAGGAAGCCGGAGTACCTGGAGAGAACCCACGCGCTCAGGGAGAACATGCAAACTCCATGCAGAAAGACGCCGGGCCGGCAATCGAACCCGGAACCCACTGCAGCCTAATGTGAGAGACAAACAACAGCTTTTCCTTTTCCTCATCTCTTTGTCTGTTTTTGTCTTTGTCACATAATTTTTTTTTTGTTTGTTTTTTAGACAAAACATTTCAAAATTCCAGTTTAAATAACTAGCAGCTTGATCAGTCATCTATTCTTATTGGGAGACGGGGGCGGGGCTGTGGGAGAATCTGTGTAGGTATCCTGGTAAAAAGAAAACAGAGACTATGTGTGCATCGTAATGGGAAAATACAAGACAGTGCTTGAGAGAATAATAACAGAGGATGCATTGTGTGCGGGGCTTTGGGTGTCTGAGGAAGGAAGAAGCCGACTTTGTCTGTAAAAGGGTGGGGTTTTGGTCAACTGCCATCGGGTAAGATATCCTGACAAGGCAATCAGAGGGAAACAAATTCTGCAGCCACATGGGTTCAACTCCGTCGTTCCTCACCCTGATGAGCTTTTGAAAAATGGAGTGCGGCTGAAATTGGTTTTGTATGAGAGACTTCAGATGTGTCTGTTGTCAGGATTATTGCCACCTGTCTTCATTGGCTGCAAAGGTCTTTTAATTAATCTGCCTCTCCTTCTTAGTGGCCAAAGAGGACAGAGTGAGCAGCAAGCTGTCGGCTCTCCTCAGCACCGACGTGTCAGACCGGCTGCAAATAAGCACATGTTTGATTTGGTAAGACACGGCTGTGATGTAACACTCCTTACCACCATCAACAAAATATCTCTTCTTTCATTTTAGCATCAGGGCGCTAATTGCATAGCTTATTTAATTCAGGTAATGAAAGTGGTAGTTTTTTTCTTCTCCTTTTGATGGACGGTAATTTGCCTTCTAGTCAGTGAAGCTGCTAATGGGGCTCTTCAGAAATTCTCTTTCATCTGAATACTTAAATCTGCAAGAAAAACCATTTCTGCAACACGTTTTCTTCGAAAGGTGACGCCAACAGCAGCACATGTAAGTAGAAACTTGGAGCAACAGAGGAAGATGCAGCCTTGATGGACGACTACCGACAGATTACAATGTAACTGCACTGCAAAAAAATATTTAAGCTCAATATTTAAATATAAATAAGTCATTTTTTCTTGAAATAAGGAGGTTAGTGAGACACTTTGCCAACGGAACAAGACAATATACATTTAAAATAAGAAAAAAAAGCAACTGCATTGCCTTATTACAAGTGCATATTATCTAATTATACAAATACTACAAATAGTACAAATACTCAATTGGCAAATTATCTTATTTACTTTCTAAAATTAAGAGTAAATACACTTGATTTAAGAAATGCTCACTTATTCCTAGATCTTTTTTTCCTCTTATAGGAGGAAAAATCTACGGAAGAGGATTACGGCCACTGAAAAAAAAAAAAAAAAGTTAACTGATTTTTTTTATTTTATTTCAGTTTAGTATTAGAAGAAAGTCAGAATTCTGACTTTAATCTCAGAATTCTGAGAAAAGAGCCAGAATTCTGAGATTAAAGTCAGAATTTTGAGAAAAAAATCAGAATTCTGAAATTAAAGTCAGAATTCTGAAATTAAAGTCAGAATTCTGAAATTAAAGTCAGAATTCTGAGATAAAGTCAGTAAATTGCTGAGATTAAAGTCAAGAATTCTGAGAAAAAGTCAGAATTTTAAGAAAAAAAAGTCAGAATTCTGGAGAAAAAAAAGTCAGAATTGAGATTAATGTCGTACTCCTGAGAATAAAGTCGCAATTTGAGACAAGTCAGAATTTTGAGGAAAAAGCTCTTGAATTCTGAGATTGGGTAAAAGTCAGAATACTGGAGTAAAGTCGTAGCTCCTGAGTTAAAGTCGCACTTGGAGATAAAGTCAGAATTTCCGGGAGAATAAAGTCGTATTTCTGGATAAGTCAGAATTGACAAAAGTCAGAATTTTAAGATTAAAGTCAGAATTCTGAGATTAAAGTCAGAATTCTGAGATTAAAGTCAGAATTCTGAGATTAAAGTCAGAATTCTGAGGAAAGAGTCAGAATTCTGACTGAATTTTGATAATTAAAAAAGTCAGAATTCTGAGATTAAAGTCAGAATTCTGAGAAAAAAGTCAGAATTTTAAGATTAAAGTCAGAATTTTGAGAAAAAAGTCAGGATTCTGACTTTTTTTCACATACTAAACTGAAATAAAATTTAAAAATCTGTTAACTTTTTTTTTTCCAGTGGCCCTAATCCTCTTCTTACACACTGGACCTAAATGACCTAAAATAAGTAACAATGTCTTAAATCAAGTGTATTTACCCTTAATTTTAGAAAGTAAATAAGATAATTTGCCAATTGAACGAGTATTTTTACTTTAATAAATAAGATAATAGATAATATGAGCTTTTAATAAGACAATGCAGTTGCTTTATATTCTAAATGTAAATTGTCTTGTTCCATTGGCAAAGTATTTCCTTTACCTCCTGGATGGAAGACAAAATGCTCTTATTTTAAGAAAAAATTACTTATTTAGTTGTAAATTTTTTGCAGTGTAACGCAGCCATCAACGTTTTTGCAGGAAAGCTTGGTTTTAGGCATGGGGGAGGGTGGTGGTGGAGGGGGCTGCCTCAGTGGACCTTTTGCTTTTGTTCCTCGGGGCCTCATGAGGAAGCTGCAGAAACTCGCCACTATGGCCCCGACCCTGCGAAGTGTCAGGTTGATCAAGTGTTTGCTGGGGTTATCTGCACCTGTGCTTTGCTATCCTACATGTTTCCTGATGTGAGGTTTGAACTTGGCCCGCTGTCTGCAGCTCGGGCGAACCCAGACTTGCCTGAATGAGAGCAGTTTGTGTTGAACACACCCTCCCCCCCCCGTCACTCTCCACCTTTACTTAGGAATGTAAACTCCTGTCACACCAACGCTGTACGACACACTCGGATGTTTTGTTGTAGTGCAGGTGCAGTTCAGGAAGCAGGACTGAAGCGCTTCATCGTGTCACAGCACGCAAGTCATGAAAAAAAAAAAAAGACCAGGAGGTTCAAATACAATAAGGCCTTTTTATTTTTCATTATTAGTTGGAACAAAAGCAATCAGATAACACTCATTACATACTAGCCCTAAACGCATGCCAAAGTGCTCTTAATCAGCAGCACTTTTCCTTACGTTTGATTAAAGCAAAAATGAGCTGTTGCATCTCTGAGGACTTCTTTTCATCTGAAGAATACTTTTTCATTTAGCAGATGCTCATATGCGGAGCGGGGCTGTAGCCGCCCACAGGTATAATCAAGCAGAAAATTAATAATCCTTCTGCAGGACCACAATAAATCATTGCGCTTTGGACAATTAATAAAGGAGGCGAAGCTCAGGGTGTCTGATTATAATAGTTATGATGCATATCATCAGGACTTAAATCCAGCATTTTACAATAGAGTTTCAGACACCAGTGCACATTACTGATGTTTAAATTTGGAATGGGGGGGGGAGGTCATGGGCCATGAAGGATGTTGTGCATCTCCATCTACAAACCTGGGCCAAAATACATGTATATAGCTGCAGCATACCTCATTTATAACCATTAATAAACAATCAAAGCAATGCAAACACAACAAAAAATGCCTTTTAAAAAATAAGAAAAAAATATAGTGTTTTAAGTGAATAATTGCTTATTTTGAGCAAAATAATCTGCCAGTGCAGCAAGCAAATGAGACTTGATAAGATTTCTTAAAACAAGAACATAATATCCAAGTAGTAAGCGTCCAAAAAAGCTTAGATCAAGTAGAAAAATCTATTTTTTCTTTTACTTGTTAAGATTTTTTCTCTTATTTTAAGCAATTTATTCACATTTATTAGTCATTATTGCTTAGAATTAAATGTCCTCTAACCAATTATTGCTCAAAACAAGCATACAACAGGCTTACACTGGAAACAAGGCAAATGTACTTGATACCAAACCTCTTACACCCTCAGGGGGTATAAATAAATTTCTGCCTGACAAAACACACAAAAGTAGAATAATCACTTATAGCCTCACAGCTATTAGATTTAGGAAGAAACTTTTGGTACGTCTGTAAAGGTAAGATGTCATAGAATGGAGTTTTCTGGTGTCAGCACCATTGTAGCTTTGACCCTGCCTGAAATATTAGGGACAAAATACTTAAATATTTTGCATTTTTTGAACCTCGCCAAAATTTTCTTTGAAATAAACATTGCAAAACACTACCAAAATATTATTTATAGCACAAAAAGTAGTACAGACTTTTTAAATCTAAATGTTGTGTAAAATATACCAAATTTGGACTCAATCAGATGAATCATATTTATTTAGAATGGTATTAGTGAGAAATTTCTTAGGCAGAGGGCCATTTTGGCACATTTATCCAAAAATGTCACCAAACTGTGCCAAATGTGTTTTTTACATCAATACTGGGGGTTTGTTAAAATTAAATAGCTTATTACCATCTAATGACACTTTCTACATATAATATAACCATTGGTCATGGCATTTACCCCATTTATATGCAAAAAAATGTACCATTGTGCACAGTATAATATGTATAATAATGATGAACTGAAAGCTCTTTCTTTAGACTCCAAATAGAAAACTTTTATTGAAACAAAGGTAAAACAGTCAAAAATACTTTTTGAAGTAATTTCCAAGAACAAATAAACAATTTTGAAAATCCACCACCACCACCAAAAAAAAAAACTACACAACTACACTACCACAAACTACAACTTTATATCTCATCAGCTGTTTTTAAATAGCTCTAAAATCTTAACATTTTGGGCAAAACCTTTATGCAGACTAGTTTTTAAGACATTTTCGCTTATTTTAGCGGATAAAAAGATAAAATAATTAAAGGCACGTGCAGCCTTTGTTTACAGAGCGAACAAAAGTCACTGCATTTGTACTTTGATACCAGTTCATTTAAAGGCTTGAAACTAGTCTGTTTTTCTTAGCTATAATTAATTAAATTATTTAGGTGTTAGTGAATGTATGGGGAAAATACACTTGTACTCTTCAAAAATGTTTTTTTTTTTTTTTATTAATATTAATATTTTTTTAAATGTCACAGAATTAAGCGAATCTTAAAACAAGTCAAATAATCTTAACAATATTTAGTCTTACTAAGAAAATACATCTCCCCACCGCTTTTCCCCCAACAGTGCGGCGGCGTTACGGGACAAAATTTCTTCTCACGGCGTCGCATCACCTGCCTTCTAACTTAGAGTGATGAGGTTTATTTACACATAGATAATTTTACAGATAGTATTTCATTAGTCTGTGTAGGGTATAGATTTCATGTAGACTTTTGATAAGTTAATAAATATACCCGTTATTTTTTCTACATCGTTGTGGCGTTTTGGTGAGGGCTGCTTTGCATGGTGATATAAACAAACAAAGTAATTGTAGTCATTAATAGTTTAACAGCCGATGATTGTGTTAGCTGTAAGAATATACTCCTTCCCGTTTACAGGAGTCAAAAAGTCAATATTTTTGGTAGGCACGGGGTTACAAAGGCGAGGAAGGAGGGAGAGGACGAGGGCGAGGGCAGGGGAGGCCGTGCAGCTAGGAGCCTGTGCTGAGGGAGGGGTGCCCAGCGGGGGTGTTGAGCAGAGGAGGAAAGGCTTGAAAATCTCCAAAGGAGCCGGAGAGAAGTAACCAAGGTATATATCCAGAAAATTATTTTACAGAAAATTACTGAATCATTACCTATGAAACGTCAGTAGGGACGTTGCTGAATAAGCATACTGGAGAGTAACAGCATCATCACGCGCAGCAGCATGTTATTGTTTTAGACAGGTCTGAGCATCCTGTACTCCAAAAACTGCAGTGACATTAGACAATCTGTGTGTGTAGGATTAATTACCTGTCCAAGAGAGAAAACTGGCAACTTGAGTGTCACTTTGAAAACCTTTTTCCTCCGGCCAGTGCCTTCCATCGTCGTAAAATGCCGTGCCAATGTTGATCCGTCCGCGGTTTTGTCGCTTCGTCACGCTTTTGGCGCTTTTATTCTCGGCTCGTGTTTCCGCTTCTTAGATGACGGGGTTCCCGATTGTGGCCCGCCAGCTGATATGATACAGAGTAGGCATGATCCTCCATTCGCCTGATGTTTGGCCACAACAGTGCCAAACAACAGTTTGCAAAGTCACTCACTTTACGCCTGCGCCGCCTTGTTCACCTTTCTTGTTACTGAAGCGCGCAGTATACCCGCTTCTTCTTCTTCTTTGGTTTCAGGCAGACTAAACGCTTTCTCAGGCATAATACTGCCATCTATTGTTCAGTCAGTACCGCCTCAGTTAATCTCTCTCAACTTGTCCGAAGTTATTTCTTTTGAGGAGGTCACGGGGCAGGAGGTCTCGCATGTCAAGGTCCGTCGGGTTCTAGGGGTTAAAGGCTTAAAACTAGTCGGTTATTCTTAGCTAGAATTAATTTCATTATTTAGGTGTAGTTAATGTTTGGGAAAAATACACTTGACAAAAACTTTAAAACGCTTTTTTTTATTAATATTTTAGCAGAAATGCCACAGAATTAAGTGAAATAATTAGTTGTTTTATCTAGTTAGGATGAAAAAAAAAAATTTTATTAAAACAGGTCAAATAATCTTAACAATATTTATTCTTACTAAGAAAATACATTGAAAAACAAGTTTAAAAAGAACAAAATGCTGAATTCAAGTTTATTACACTACAGATTTTCCTTTTTTGCAGTGAAGGCATGTTTGGCGCAGCAAAGTCACAATATAAAACTAAGAACATCAAGACGTTTCTACACAAAAGATTTGGGTATTTTAGGAATTTAAGGGTAATCATTATCTGTCTATCTATGGTATACTTATATATTTAGATATGTCTCTAAATGGTATCAGTGCCCTATTTGTTGATCTACGATACATCTACTTACCATTTTAGTGCTGAATCCAAAAACAATTTGCTGCACTGGTATCAGTGTCGGTGCAACAATAGTTATCATGTGACCAAAACGACCAAAATAATAACCTCACATGTGCGATAGTGTGCATGAGATTAAAATACTGATATGAACAGTTTTATGTCAAAAACACAGACATATACTACTTTCCAGATGCATTTTAAATGTATTCTGTTTGGAAGATAATCACCCTGAGGCCCTAAATGTGTCACAAGCATGAGTTCCTTTCGGCTTTTGTCCCTTGGAGGGTGGGACCTCGTATACGGAGGAGGTAAACTGCCTGCGATTTGCTTCTTTTCAGAAAATCTGCCCATAGAGAATCTACCGTTTCCCTTCTGGTAGCAGCTAATAATGTTAGCAAAGCATCTTTAGGCTAATAGCTGTTTGCTGAAAAAGTGAGAAATGGTTTAGCCAAACCATCTTTGAATAACTTACTTTAATACAGAGACGAATGTTTTCTCTTATGAGTAATAAAATGCTCTAGAAAGAATAATGTGCCAAAGAAAGAAAAAGATGCATGGAATATAGGTAAGGCAAAAGGCAAATTTATTTGTATAGCACAATTCGGTACAAAGAAGACAATGCAGAGTGCTTTACATGATTCAAATACAGGGGAAGATGAAACAGAATCAAAGCAAGTAGGAAAAAATAAAATAAAAAAATAAAAGAAAATAAATAAAAATAAAAAGAAAATAAGCTAAAAGATTAGTTTCCACAGACGTTTAAAATTATGCCTTAACGTTTAAGCAATGTTTACACACTGGAAAGATGATCACATGAGAATAAGTAAAAAATATCTTAAATTAATTGTATTTACACTTAATTTGGAATAAGTAAATGAGATAATTTGCCAATGGAATTTAGTATTTTTTACTCTTAAAATAAGAAATTTAGATAAATTGCACTTGAAATAAGACAATGCAATTGTGTTTTCTTATTTCAAATGTAAATTGTATTGTTCACCCGGCTGAAATGCACTTATTTTAAGAAAAAATAATGACTTATCTAGATTTAGAATCTAAAAATGAGTGAAAATGTCTTAAATTAAGTGTATTTACCTTAATTTGAGTGGAAGTAAAAATCGCGATGGTTGCCAATAAATTGAGGTATTTTTTACTCTAAAATAAGATAATTGGATAACATGCACTTGAAATAAGACAATGCAATTGTGTTTTCTTATTTTAAGTGTAAATTGTCTTGTTCCATTGGCAAAAATGTCCCTTTTACCTCCTCAATCCAGAACAAATACACTTATTTTAAGAGAAAAGAATGACATAGATTTAGATTTTTTCAGGGATGGTAGTAAATGACATTTAAGACTGGAGTATAAAGACATAATTTATCTCTATAATACAACAGGGATTAGCGAAAAGATTCAATTCAGTTTATTTCTATACATCAATTCCAACACATGTCACCTTAAGGCACTTTACAGTTCACCAGATCATCCAGTCAGATTGATTCAAAGTTTTCTATCTAAGGAAAACCAGCTGATTGCATCGACTCATTGACTCTTCAGCAATCCCTCACACTAAGCATGCTTGTAGCGACAGTGGAGAGGAAAAACTCCCTTTGAACAGGAAGAAACCTCCAGC
>JAGKQL010000053.1:2949587-2968790 GCA_018398635.1 Cyprinodon brontotheroides
GTGTATAGGATTTCCTAAAAGCGCGTTCACGAGTCTACGGAAACCGCGGCAGACCAAACCAGATGAAAGTGCGCATTCAGCGTCTGCTCTGCCGATAATGCAAGCGTAGAAGAAGAAATGTGCTGTTTACCTGTGCAAAGAAAGAAACCACGAAAGAAAAATGTCTGAGGACTTCAGTGTTGAGGAAGAGCATGAGTTCTTTGCCGAGCTGAATGCGCACTTTCGTCTGGTTTGGTCTGCCGCGGTTTCCGTTATCCAATATCTAGAAACAAAGGTGTTGATGGCAGCAGCACAGCTGATATTTCTCTCCAGGATGGAGTCACAGCCAAACAGGAACAGACCAGATGAAGCTACTATGAGAAAAAGCAGAGAGAGCAGAACGTTAGAGATTGAATTAACAGATTTTGCAGGCAGGTGGAGATTAGAGATAATAAATGAAGCAGAAAGATTAAAATGATGAAAAGATGTCCTCCAGCAGTCTGCCCATAGCAGCATAGCTATAGAGCTAGAGCAGGATAACCTTAACCCTTCTAACTATAAGCTTTATTTAAAAAGGAAAGTTTTAATCCTTTATCCTAACTTAACATTCTGTTCATGCTAATCAAAGGTTAGCATTAGCATAAAAATAAGGTAAAATAGGTAATGATGTACCTGACAACCGGTTGGCATACAGTAGGAAACAAGAACAGGGGATTGCAAGTTGCGCCACCTTTTGGCTTGGAGGAGTTAAACTTATAGCTATAACCTTTAAATTATAATTATACAAGTTATATATAGGTGAGACACAAAGGCAAGTTATCTCCTGCAGGTTGCAGACCCCTGATCTAGCAGATGAAAACTGTAATTTAAAAAGTGCAATACTTTATTTTGAAATCATTGTGAAAGTAAAAATATAAAATGCGTCAAACTGACTGCTAGTTTGTGTATTAAGCGCCTACGCATGACATCATTAGAAACTGATTTGGTATTATGTATAGAGAAGAGGTGTTTAGACTCTATAACTACAGCAACGACAGCAGTGCTTGTCATTTCAGCTCGTCATCATTGGGGTCAAAAACTCTGGAACCTTCTTCCTGCTGCTTTAAAGTTACCTTCAAAGGTTACCCCTCCAATGCTCTGTTAACTGGGGTAAATAAATCTCCCAGTAATCTGCCTTTTCTGTTTTGACTCTTCATCCATAGAGGAGTCGTCAGTGCGCAGCAGCAGCTCTGATGGTGCAAATTAGGGTCACTGAATAAGAAAAATACCAACATATGATTTACTGTCAGATCTGAAGTGGCCTAATAGGGGAATGTTTGGTCAATGTATTATTTTATAGATTATCCAAAGACTGATCTAAAGAGATCCAACTTTTCTGAGTGGAAAAGTCTCTCCAGCGCAGTGTTGTTTTGGTCAACGATGAGGATGACAAAATCATTTTGTTCGTTTCGCTCCTTTTTTTCATGACAATCACAAAAACTGATGAGCTAAACTTGGATCTTTGATGACGAAAACTTGATAAGTCATAGGTTTGAGTTTTAGTCAAAGAGACGAGACTAAGTTAAACTGCATCATTGTGCTGTAATCAGCTAAGTCCTGTTTGATCCTCCTACCTACCTGCTACGTAGCATTGCACATGCTGCAGGAGCACAGATGGATCATGGCAGCAGGGGCAGAGTCTGGGGAAATAATCCGGAATGGTCCGGTACTGTTCGCCTAACTCTGACAAACTCTGATCTTCCAGCTGTGCTTGTGCAGAGATTCGTATTTGAGCGGCTTAGCTCAGAGTCTGCACTTCACGCTCCACTCTGATGGTTCGCTCTCAGCAGTGCGGCTCTTCCTGCTCTCGCTACTTAATAAACTATATGTGGCTGATCATCCTCTGCGAAGTGTAAGAAACCCCTTCATCTAACTATCGAGATTTTATATCTTCCAGCTCACAAGAGGTGATGCTAAACATTCCTAGTTTCTTCCAAAATGAATCCCTACAATAAATATCCAAATAAAATATTTCTTTGCATTCATTTTTAGTTTTGAAAAGTTTCTCGTGACCTAAAAGGTATTTCCCTTCGGCCATTCCGTAAAAATTCAAAAAATATCCACTGTAATTTTGGTTTTCGAAGATTTGAAGACGTTTCTCCACCTCTCCAGGAAGCTTTCTCAATTCAAATGTCTGGATCCGGCAGTGAGTTTGAGTCTTATATAGAGACAGTTAGGCCTTGTATCGCTTGGAAAACATGCAAATGGTAACCGGCTATGAATGGGTCGTTTATTTCCATCGTTAGGCTGTAATATCTGAACCCGTCTATGATTCTAGGGGTCGGTCGTTAAAGGGGAGGATAGCCATTCCCTTCTCATTCTTCTCGTTTCCATCTAGTTAAATATGATGTAAAATTTCCTTGTTTTGTCATTAAAAACATTTCCTCTATTTCCCTTTTAAATATTTCAAATTTAAGTTTGCATATTCATCTCAATGTAGGTCTGCATTACAATGCCACCGCATTACAAGGCAATTATTTAGGTTCTCTCTGTATTTTTGCATTAATATTATCAAAACCCTGTGAATTTAAATCTACTTTGATGCCTTCGAGCAGCAGTGAAAAACCAAGTAGAATCCAGGAAATATAGTCAAAATTGCCAAAAGTAGAAAGAAGAAAGTTTTTTTTCTTTGCTTTTTTGGAGCAATCATTTCATAGTAGATCAGGAAGTGTTTGCTTTGGGATAGAAACCTTGTATGTTTAAAACCATTATTGTGCCATTTAGTTAACTTGTCTGTCTGCTAGTTAAGTATTAACCAATATGATGTGTTTGAACAAGAAGTTTTTGAAGAAGAAGAAAGTAGTATTGATCAAATATTGGTTAAATATGATTGGCGATGATATGTCAAAGTCGTATAGTCGAGCTGAGTACGATAGTCGGTCGCGTATATCAAAAAACTAAAACGCAAAAAATAATTAAAGGATGCACTCCATATAATGCAATTCCCCATCGGTATCAAATGCCTTTAAACTGAATATCAGACATCGCTACCCCTGCACCGACATATTTAACCCGAGACAGATCAGCTTCTCTGAGTTTCTAAAAGTCTGAAAAAAAATTAAAATACTACTTCTTTCTTTCTTCTTCCTTTCCTCTCCTTTTTTACAGACTTAAAACTTCTAAAGACGAGGAAAAAATATTGATCCATTAAAATATCCCAATATCTTCATATGCTTGATATATATTGCCATTTAAAAACACCATATCAATCTCTTTTACTAATGAAATATTGCGCTATATGTCATCAAAATTCTACGAAATCCCCCAAAATTCACCAAATGTTGCCATATTTTTATATATGTTGATATATATTGACGTGGTATCGATCTATTTTACTAACAAAATCTCACACAAGAATTTGCAAAAATATCACAGTAGAGTTTGTAACAGAACGATGAAATTTCAGGAGATTTTGAAAGTAAATATCGATAGATGCCGCTTTTAAAAAATCAATTTGCGATATCAGCATATGAAAATATATTTGAGTATATTATTTTTCAAAGTGTCAGAAATGGATAACAAAACTGCTATTTTCAATTACTACTTATTTTGTCCAGCTTTAACATCGGTATCGATGCTCGGTTATCGGCTACATGAGTTTAAAATATAAAACTCTCGGATATCGGCCAAAATCCCAATATCGTGCATCCCTAGTTAGCTTGTAAATTATATTTTTTAACATTAAAAATAAATGAATTTTTGATTGTTTGAGATGGCAACAACTAATTTCCTATATAAGATTAAAAGAAAAAAAGGTTTTCTAGTAAAAGTCATGTTATATTTTGCGGCTCTAAACAACTTTTACTTGGTCGAACTCTGGTCAAAACGGCTCTTTGAATATGAAAGGTTGCAGACCCCTGCTCTACAGGAAGGCATCTTCATGCATTTTTCTAGTAACTTTGAAAGCTTTCCGTTATTTGCCATGGCCCATTATGATGCTGTAGGCTAAAACATATTTCTCCACAGCATCTACAGACTGTTAGACGTTCCTACAGAGTTCATACATCATTGCTGCTTTATTAAAATGTAAATGTTTTGCCTATTAGAGACTAGGAGATGCTGGATGGGAAAGTGAAGTTAGTTAACCGTTTTCCCCGGATCAGCAGTCGCAGGCCAAAGCATTTGGGGCGCAAAAACATCAACGGCGGCTGTGAAAGATGGAGAAATTCAGCCCAGGGAATGTGAGGATTAGAGGCCGTCTGATCACCAAACGTACAGATAAAGCACAACAAACTCAGAAGAAGCTCTGAAGCATCAGTTTTGAGAAGGACGAGCGCTGTTAGCCTGGGGGTATTAGGAGAAGCAGTGAAGTGAAAAGGGAAATGGAGACGCTCTGCTGTGAGGCACAGTGATATATTAAACTTTTTGATCTGGTTTGAAATCCAGACGCGGTGATTTAGTATCCAGCCTGTTCCCCGGCAGCCATATTTCTCTCTATGGGGTCAAAGATCACAGACTTTTACAAAGTTTTTGTTATATACTAAGTCGTAAACCATGTTGCATTCAAAAAATATACATTTGGAGTCACAACCTGACTTCTCAAATGGTTAAAAACCCCATCATGACTCTCTGAACCTGTCTGAAGATTGACTACCACTATAAACTGGTACAATTAACAATTACTATCCCTAATGACGCCTGAATGGGAATGAAAAAAAGGACCAAAAGATAAGACGCAAATTGAAAATGTATTAATGTTAAAATTAAAGTTAGAACAGAATTAATAATCAGGACAGGAAAAAAACAAAACAACTAATCACTCGAGAGCAATTTTTTAAAGATCGCATTTTCAACTGTTCTGAATCCCTCATGAATCCTGAAATCAAAAAGCAATTATTTATTGAAAACACAAAAGGGAAAATAATCCTTAATCGATGAAGTGCTAAAAGATAGTCCGAGGAAAATATATAAAATATTTGAATTATTCCCTTTTCAGTAGATGAAGGAAAAACTGACACAAAATGCTCAGAAACAGGAACGAACACTTAAAATATCTTTAGATTTACCTGCTAAACATCATGTTTAACATTCATCCATTTAAATATGCATATTGAATGGAACTAATCAATATATTAAACAACCATACATGTAAAAAACAATGCTTGTGTTTCATCTTGTTGCAAAAGATGAATCAATTTAAGGTATTTAAGCAATTCAGATTATGAAATAACTCCGAAAACATTCGTACTCCATCAGAAACAGCATTATTTAATATAATTTAAAGCAGCAGGCTACAAACATCGTCTAAGGCTGTTGAGGTCTGCATGGCTATGATATCTGTGATTACACAAATAAAGGAGACGGTTTGAAGCAACCTAAATAGTAAAGAGTAAATCAAGCAAACAACTCTACACTGAAAAAACGATCCACCTCTTCTATTCTTCGTGTCATTGGGAATGTTGGGAAAACGCCACAGTGGAGAGAAGGTGGAGGAAGTGAGGTCACATAGTTTGACCCACAACAACGAGGTGTCTTTATAGAAAATGTTAAACTAGCAGGACCCTGATGTCCAGGAGCCCAGGATGCTGCTACCAGCATTAAAATCCACCATGGCTTTACTGCATAGGTTAGCATTAGCTTAGAGGCTGGAGCCTCTTTCCCACTGAAAATAGCAGGTTAACTCTTATTAAAACAGTCGACACGCTAACAATCTGCATTTGACTCCCTGTCCATTGGCAAAAAAATCATTGATGTCACCAGTGCAACAGAATCAGGGAAGTAAACAATGTAGAGCAACATGGAGGGAAGCTAGTTCAGGGAATCCCTCTCACCAGAGCTGTTTCATGTTTATCAAATGTAAACAGAGTCTTTTCTGCTTGTTATATGAGAAGCGACTGTCGCGGTGTGTTGACGTCCGTACGTTGCCTTCAATGGTATCACGTAATTTAGCGGGTCGACCCGGGTGTGATGTTCCCACAGCATGCCGATCAGAGCCGAGGCGATTGTAATGCGGGTCGCTTGCCAAGATGTTTGACCCGGGTAGACACGCGTCAGTAAGCCAGGTTGCGTAAATACTTTATCGTATTTACGTATTATCGTATTTACGCATATATATATATATATATAAGTACTAAATGACCGGTGATTGGCGACGCTGCCTTAGGTGACCGCAGACAGTGTTGCAAGGAGGAGAGAAACGAGGCCTCTGATTGGTCAATTCTACATCTGCTCCCCACTATGCGTATTTCCTGTTTGGTAAATAATGGCAGAAACTCTGGCTGTAGTACCGTCCACAACGCCTGGCACACCTTGGACTCTATCCTAGACACCATCCAGGACGCTAGTTTTTAGCTCTGTGTGACGGTCTGCTGGTTTGCACCCAAAGCCGAAATACACAGCTCCACGGCCAGCCTTTGGGGAACACTTAAAGGTGAACTGTGTGTGTCAGGTCTAAGCACTTTAAACATCATACATACATACAGGGAAAGAAAGAAGGCACAGAGACAATTGATTTAGTAACTCGCGAGGAGAGTAGGAAGGAGACTGCGGAGTTTACAATCTCCACCCCACTCTGCAGTCTTCAGCTTTCTCCTCGCTATTTATTGAAGAAAAGGGGATGTCCCTAATTACACCAGCTGAGGTTTTAACTAAAGGGAAGGGAAACAAAAGGATCCTTTAAACTTTAGCAAAACTGTTAAAACAAAGCATGTGGTTTGTTTTACAATTGAATTGTTCCAAGTAGGGATGCCGCGATATTGGGATTTTGGCCGATATCCGATATGCGATATTTTAAAACTCATGTAGCCCGATAACTCGATATCGATACCGATGTTAAAGCTGGACAAAAAATAAGTAGTCATTGAAAATAGCAGTTTTATTGTATCCATTTCTGACACTTTTGAAAAATACTTTATACTCAAATATATTTTCATATGCTGATATCAATCTAGATTTACTACTTGGCGGTATCGATCTATTTTTTACTTTTCAGAATCTGGGTGAAATTTCATGGATTTCTGTTACAAACTCTATTGATATTTTGCAAATTCTTGTGAGATTTTGTTAGTAAAATAGATGCGATACCGCGTCATCTATCAACATATAAAAATATGGCAACATTTACGGGGGATTTAAGTAGCATAACGATGACATATAGCAATATTTCATTAGTAAAAGAAATTGATATGGGTGTTTTAAATGGCAATATATCAGCATATGAAGATATTGGGATATTTTAATGTATCAATATTTTTCTTCTCGTCTTTAGAAGTTTTTAAGTCTGTAAAAAAGAAGTTTTTGAGGAAGAAGTAGTATTTTTATTTTTTTTTAGACTTTAGAAACTCAGAAGCTGATCAAATATATGGGTTAAATATCGATGGGGTGGGGATGTTGGATATTCAGTTTAAAGGCATACCGATAGGGGCCCGATTATATCGTGCATCTCTAGTTCCAAGAACACATGTTTTTTAGAGGATGTTCAGGCCTCCTTCACAACCGGTCCGTTTGCATGACCTTTTATCTGGAACAATCTTAAGCAAGAGTTAATAAACGATGAATCACACATTATACATCATAATAGTTCATTAGAACACAAGCCATGAAACACAAACGGAGTATAAATAAAATATTTCTAACAGTGTGTCGTCCGGCGTTGGATGAGACGGCGAAGAAGCTCGTCTAAGACACGGACAGCTAGCATAAACTGGCATAAATCAAAAATATCTGCGTCATACCTGCGACAAGCTAACTGCAACAAACTGCTGAGGGACGATAACCAGCCCTTAAGGGGTATAAGAGAACCGTTTATGCTATGAATATATCCCATATAATTTGGAAAGACCATTTTAAAAACATGCGATGTTAGTTCAGGGTGTTAAAAGTTAGGCTCCAGGGCAGTTTCTGACTCTTGGAGTGATTTTTATAGAATCGCAGTACAAGAATTTAACCCCTATGACCTTCACCACATATTGTTGATGGAAACATCATTTGTTGTGCTGGCAAATTCAAATCTTACAATTTAAATCTGTGCTTTTTTATTTATATACTTATTAGTTTGGTGAATTTTAATCCCACAAAAGTAAAAAAATAATAATTTCTAACTTGCTAATTGATATAAAGTGGGTAGAAAACTTGGATGCCATTGGCTGCAGAGGTCGTCTTTCTGAAAGCACAAAGGGATCTTTACGTGAAAATGATATAACATTTAACATCATCTCCCCCTATAAAGTCTTTGTGGACTCCTTCCTGAACTTTGCATTCACACCCTTTTCTACACCGTTTTCACACACACACCCCCTCCCAGGTGTGAGTGGGCTTTGATCAGTGCTGCTGTTTCCAGCTGCAGAGAAAGAGAAGTTGCACAACATGACAGTTTCCGAGCAGAAATGATACAAGGGAAGTGAAACAGGATGTCAGTTTGTGTTGCGATGCCAAGCTTTAGAGAGGGGAACAGAATTTTAATTTCTTCTCCCTATTTAAAAACTCTCTCTTCCTTATAATTGTGCAGCAGCCTACAGTCCTCTCCATCTGTGACTTAATGTACATCATTAATTTTCTGGGGTAAAACTGCTTCATCATAGATATTAAGGTAATAAAGCTAACTAATTAATACATTAGATTCAACACGGTTATTAAAATGACGACTATTCCAGTCATATTTTTATATTACACATGATTATCTTTATTTTGGGTTTAAAAGATAATGTAGTTCAGAGAACTGATTCTGTTATCACAAATACTCCCTTGACAAAAATATTTTAAAATAGGCAGCATCAAATCAAATCCTTTGAGGTTGTGCCCTAATGCAGAGGTCTTCAACAGGGGGTCCGCGACCCCTAGGGGGTCCACAGGGGTACTGCATGGGGGTCTTGAAAGTTTTGGTTGATTAGAATTTTTTTTTTTTTGTTATTTTCCCTCCTGCAATTTTTTCCACCAGTTGAAACGTCTTTAAATCCACATGAACATGAATTCAACAGACTGTAGTAAACAGATAAATGGAGGCAGAAGGTGTCTTTCAGTCATCAATGCTCACATTCAGCTACACACAGGAGCTCTCGTGCAGTTTTACTCAATAATATGTGTACTTGTGCGTTTGTCATGTGCTTTTGTACTTTCAGTGACGTCATCACCCTCAACCTAGTGCTGCTCAATTGTAGAGCGGACAAGTCCCACGATCATTTATTCTAACCCCTCCCTCTTTGACTGCAGAATGCATCCAGAGCAGACTTGTCATTCTTGAGATTGACAGCTGTCCCAGCATGCACTGCAGCAGCAGCTTCCACGACGTTAGCGCTCACAGAGCTCAGTATTAAGTTAAAAGTTCTCTTTTTCTGTTGCCCGTTGTTCAATAAAGTATGTTTTAAGATCTTTTAAAGGCAAGAACATTATACTTTAAGCTTCACTTTATGGCTATTTACTGATTTAATGCGTCCGAAGTTGAGAGGACTGTGGCAACCAAGCGAAGGAGCTCCGAGGCTAACTGGCCAGGTCTAATCTAGCCTCTGCAGCAGCCAGGGCTAATGTTGCCGTCTGCAGCAGCCAGGGCTGGCATGAGCCCGTCTGCGGCAGCCAGGGCTAGCGTTAGCCTGTCTGCAGCGGTCAGGGCTAATGTTAGCCCGTCTGCAGCAGCCAGGAGCTAACATTAGCCGTCTGCAGCAGGGCTAACATTAGCCGTCTGCAGCAGCCAGGGCTATAGTTAGCCATCTGCAGCGGTCAGGGCTAGCGTTAGTCCGTCTGCAGCGGCGCCAGGGCTAACATTAGCGAGTCTGCAGCAGCCAGGGCTAACATTGAGTCGTCTGCAGCAGCCAGGCTAACGTTAGTCAGCTGCCTGTAAGCAGCCAGGCTAACATTCGCAGTCTGCAGCAGCCAGGGCTAATGTTAGCCCGCCTGCAGCAGCCGGGCTAACAGCAGCCTGTCTGCAGCATCCAGGGCTAACGCTAGCTCGCCTGCAACAGCTGGGTTAACGCCAGTAGCCCGCCTGCACACAACTGTGGCGCAGGCGGGCTACAAAGCGCAACCTGTTTTAATTATTGTGATCAATTTGCGCCCGTCAAATCTAAAGCATGCGCGCTTCATTTTGCAGTCTGGACGGAGGGTAAACATCCTGGGCGGCTCTGACTGCAGCGCGAGAGAGGGATTCCTGTGGGAGAGGGAGAAAGGGGTTGGGATGGGGGAGGTGCCCCACGGCAGGTAAAGCCGCCAGTGACACCGTAAAAAGTCGCCAGATTTGTCGCTAGTCGCTTTTTTGAAAATGAGTCGCTGGAGGGGTCTGAAAAGTCACTCCGCCATATTTTTTTCTTTCCCGGGATGACGATTAATCGCTGCCGACACAACTAATCGATGATTAAATTAGATTTGCCAACGCTTTAAAAGTCGATTTTATCGATTTCATCGATTTGTTGTTGCAGCCCTAGTCATCAATTTTTTTCGTCATAGCATCTTGATTCATATGTCGCAGCTAATATAATGCAACGGTTGAAACCAGAATCCTTTCCTTTCCCATTGAGTTGCCTCCCAGTTGCGAGGCAAGGGCTCAAACATGTACGGCTGGAAGCCTTCTACACCAAACCAAGCTTCTGCCGCCCTGGCGTCCTCTTCCACAACATCTTCGTCCCCGCTTTCCTCCTCTAAATAAAAAATGGATGACGGAGGAGACTCATCCACGACCTCCGACACTAAACTCTCCTCCTCTTGCATGTTTCCGCTGTCCATAGCGTTCCTTGACAGCGTCGTTTCTAAGTCACCAATTTAGTGCTACTTGGTCCCAATGGAATTTCCCATTGGGAACCTGCTAGCACTAAGATGCTAACTGGTTAGCAAGATGCTTCCGACAAACCGGCCATAACCAAACTTGCTTGCAAACCTTCCGCCACAACAACCCCGCCCTCTTGATAATCGACCAATCACATTCACTTTATTCACTCGTGTAAAGTTCGGAAATGCAACGATTGAAACAGCCGCTTCCATACGACTTTAAGGCTGATTCATACTCATTCCGATTAGAAACATTTTGTAACAGTCATGTGTCTCTGTGTGAGGTTCACAAATGAAAAAGAATCCCTTTCTTTGCTATCATTGCCTTTCTCCACCTCTAAAGTCGGGCATACACTGCGATATTTTCAATATGCTAGCAGCTACGGCAGCATTCCTACACTGTGCTCTGATGCGATCCACCTGCTCACACTGCACCTAATTGTGAAACGACGGTGAGACTCAAGTGGATTCCTATGTATACCAAGCACAGGGCATGCTGAGCGGAAAGTCGGCATGATCGAAAAATTTCTCGATCTACTGGAGAATCGCCCTAAAAAGGTAAAATAATCGTACAGTGTATCTCGGAATTTTTAGTCATGTGCTCAAATGTTTGTTTTGAAAAGCCTTCCTCTATGATGGTATATAGCAAAATACGCTGTCCAGAGAAGTCAGCGTTCAGCTTTCTAGCCACAATCCCCACGAAGCTCTGACTGAAGCTGTCATGGTAGCGGGTTGTGGAGGCGGGCCTTCGAGGATGGGGCATGGAAAGCCAAAACAGCTCGCCCAGAGGAGGTTTTTGGTACATGCTGTGTGCCTAATCCGGGAAGAATTTTCCTGCACAAATGACAAGAATAAGTCTACATGTCATTGTGAATATTTTTTATTTTCAAATGCAGAATATATGGGACCTTTCATGTGTTCATAAATATAAAACACCTGGGCAAACCCTTTTCAGTTATCATCTAAACGATAATCTAGCTATACTACATGGTAGAGTAACTTCAACCCTTCTGCTGCTTTTGAAAGTAGAATAGGCTTATAAATACGTGAGGGCCACAACAACAAAAACAAAGTAGGGGCAATCATTGCAGTAGTTGGGAAGGTTGTTTATTTAATGCACTTCATGGAGTCCAGTTTAAAAAAATTCCTCTAAAAGCATCCAGAATCCAGATTAAAAAGCAGCTCCTACAAACAGATTTTGGATTAAACTAAAAAACAGATAGAAATATATCGCAGCCGCCACTTCACTGGAACAGAGAACAGAAAGTCTGACAGTATGTTAGATCGCACATGCAGCCTGTCTTTTAATGATAGCTTTTCATATCTGCATTAGTGAGAAACGCCATTTGTCCATCTAATTTATTATTTATTTATTTCATTAACCTAATAAGGTTCTTGTATTGTTGCATCTTATATAAATGCATATCTAGAGTTAAATAATGAGACCATCTACATAGAGCAAGACAGGAATATGTGTGTTAGACCTGAGAGCCTTTAGAGCTTCGTAAAGTGCTGAACCACCAAGAAAATCTACAAATGATTGCATTAATTATATTTCCCATGTCTAAGTTAACAACAATTAAATATGAGTTAAGGGATTGTAAATATTTTAAAGTTGATTGAGATTCTTTTTTTTTTTTCCTCAGAATATTTTTATTGAATTTTCATTTTAACATACAACATTGCACACTGTGATGTTTAACATCCAAGTCTAGAGTGTACAGGGAAAAAAGAAAAAAATCAAAATGTGAAAGCAACACCACAAAAACAAAACCCCTAACCCATACCAGCAGTAACAGTTATAGTATATAGTCGGTCCCTTTGTTCCTGGATAACACCAAAGACTTAAACTCCAACCGAATTCAAATTTAAACATAGGTAGGAAGGTAGACAGCGTAAACATCTTCATTTCAATTTATAGTGATGGAAGTACTTCAAAGGGTCCCCACACAAGAAAAAGTTTTCTACTGAGTTAGTTATTGAGTAAATCTAATTTTCGCAAGAGTAAGGCATGACATAACATCTTTGAGCCACTGAGCATGGGTGGGCGGGCAGCATCCTTTCCATCTCATCAGAACAGTCACGAGCCAGCAGGGAGGTGAAAGACACAACACTAACATTGAGTTGGTGAGAGGGCGGTGCTACCCCTCGCCAGTGGTGCTAAAAATATAAACCAAAGGGTTGGGCTTCAGATCTATCTCAAGAATTATGGACAAGTCCGGAAGACCTCCTCCAGAAATCCTCCAGGCTTGGGCATGTCCAAAAACATGTGAATGGTAAAGCTTCACTGATCGAGCATTTATCACAGTGGAGGTCCACATTAGGGTAGATACTTGAAAGCCTAGCTTTTGACCAAGTGGGCTCTATTATGCGACCTTAAATGCCAACAAACAGTGGCGATAGAGATGATGTATTGTTAGTTTGAGAATAGTTTCCCATTCATTGTTTGACAGTAAGATATTTAAGTCGTGTTCCCAGGCCTTTTTGATCTTATCGATAGGGGCTTGTCTGACTTCCACCAGTTTGTCATAGATGATGGAAATGAGACGTTTGCGTGTTGGGTTTAAGGACAGAATATCATCCAGCCAAATTTGTGTCATATACATTTTGGAAAGTTGGGTAGCTGAGAAGCAAGAAAATGTCTGACTTGTAGATATCTGAAAAATTGTAGAAAGCGTACTGAAAGTTGTTCAAATGAGGGAAAACAATTGTTAATAAAGAGGTCTTTAAAATGCACCAGGCCTTTTTTACCCATTCCATAAAAGCAGCGCCCTTTAGAGAGGGCTGAAATGAGTTGTTATTGAGGATAGGACTGAGGACTGAAAAGTCAAGAAGACCGGAAGTGTCTTCTAAACTGTCATCCACACTCTCACAGCATGTTTAACAAACCAAGTTAAATATGGAAATATTTGGTGGTGGGGGCGTGAGTGGGGATCCAAGCAGTGTGGATGACGGAACGCGGTTCTGAGGAGGTACCCATCTAACCCATGGTGGGTAAGTAGCTAGTATGATGACGCATCTTTGAACCAAAAAGTTAACACCCAAATTAGCCACTTCCAATAATAGAATCGAAAGTTGGCATTGCTAGTCCTCCCATATTTTTGGATTTTTGAAGATGGGCTTTACTTAAACTAGGGTGCTTTGCCTTTCCAAACATATGATTAAATAACTGAATCTAATGTATCAAAAAAAGATTAAAAAGGAAATTGGTATCGCTTTGGAAAAGATATAAAATTTAGGGAGAATATTCATTTTAATGGAGTTAATTCGCTACAATCCATGAAGTTGACAAAGGTGACCAATCAAGGCTTATATGTTCCGGTCTTATTTGGGTAGAGTAAGTGGTGTTTTCTTGAAAAAGATTCTTGTGTTTCTCGCGGATTTTAATACCAAGGTAGGTAAAATGGTCTTTGTGACTCTTTAAATGGAAAAGTTTTTGTATTGTGCTTGAAAGGCTAAATCATTCACACAGGGAAAGTTCCTTTTACTTTTAAATTAAGCTTATAGTCTGAAAATTACCAAAATTGCTGAACAAATGACAGTATAAGGAGGCAGGAGATATTGGGCTTGATATGAAAAGTAACAGGTCATCAGCATACAGGGCCACCTTTGTGCTCTACCCCTCCCTCCAAATTCCAGAGATCGCCAAGAACCATCTAAAGGTACGCTGGTGGCTCCATCGCAAGGTCGAAAAGTAAAGGACTTAAAGGGCACCCTGGGCGAATTCCTCCATGAGGATAAATGGGCGGAGAGTTGGGGAATTATAATTACTGATGCAGTGGGATTGGAGTGCAGTAACCTAATCCAAGAGATAAAATTGTGTGGAAAGTTAAATTTCTCCAAACTGCAGGCAGGAGCACGCCTCCACTCCATCTCGACATCAAACTTTTCAGCTGGCCCAGAGAAAGAATTACATTCAGGATCCAGAGGCTGGGGAGTACAATATATTGAATAAGCGGGCGCGGTGCTGTAGTATGATTACATGGCCTTGATGGTGCCGTTGATCGGTGGATATGACCGGGAGCGGCAGAACATTCTCCAAATCTATGAGCTATAATTTTGCAAGAATTTTAACGCCTACATTTAGCAAAGAAATTATTCTGCAATGTAAGAACACTGTGTTGGGTCTTTGTCCTTTTTGGCAATTAATGCTTAATAGTTGCTTCACGAGAAGGATGCAGGGAGTTTGTTTTTGCCTGAATGAGTCCAGACAAAGGCTAGCAGGCCAACTGGGGTATAAGCAAGGAAGAATGACTTGAAAGAACTTCGACTGGGAACCCGTCAGGTCAGGGGACGTTCCTGATTGCATAGAGACAGCAAACACTATCTCCTCCTTGGTTATTGGTCCATCAAGTCTCTCTCTGTCATCAGGCTAGCTCAGGAGATCCAAATTATCCAGAAGTTTTCCCACCATAGTATTATCATTTTTGTAGTTCGAAGCATAAAGATTACTGTAATATTCTCTGAATGTAATGCATTTATTTCGGTAGGATTGGATATTCGCAGCGCCATCGAACTTATCTGAATCTGTGTGATCAGCTGTTTTGCTCTGGATCCTCTTAAACAGTAGCTAGCATCTTACGAGCATCCCCTTGTAGATAAAACTGGCTTTTGTTTTTAGAAGTTGTTGTTCGGTGGATATGTAGAAAGTGAGATCAAATTTGGTTGTTCTTTTCCGTTTTGGATAAGGTCTGGATTACCAGACTGGCGTACTGCTAGTCAATTTGTTTAATCTGAGATGCTTTAAATCTTGTTCAAAAACCTCTCCGGGCTGTCGCTTTTAAGCCTTAGCACTACTTGGGGAAATAATTTGGCCTCTAAGAAAAAGCTTTCAAGTATCACACTGTTAAACTAGGGAACTTCCTGGAGATATTGGTTTCAAAAAAGCTATCTGTACTTGTAAATTGTTTAAAGTGTTTGTTGTCTGATAACAGGGTTGTATTGAAGCTTCAATGTTTTCTATGAGGAGGAAGGTTCAGAAGTCCATTTTCAGTGTAACAGAGGAGAATGGTCTGATATTACAATTGTCTATATGAACATGAAAGCACTGATGAGAGAAGCCTATTTTGAACAAAAAATAATCTATTCTAGAGTGTTATGATGCACATGGGAAAAGAATGAGTATTCTCTCCTTTGTGATGAAAACAACGCCACACATCAGAGAGATTCCATAATCTGATAGGAATGACTGAATCATGGAGGCTGATTTACTTAATATGCCAGGGCTCGGGGGAAGATCGGTCCAGTAACGGATCTAAAACAAATACCCAAATCCCCAAGCGATAAGAGAGTATGAACTAAGATCAGGTAAAGAGGAGAAAACTTTTTGAAGAATCCAGCATCGCCACAGTTAGGAGCTGCATACATTGGCAAGCACAACCTTGACATCACCAACTTTCCTGAAACCATAATAACGCCCATTCGATCAGAAATTACATTATGCTGCTCAAATGGTATATTTTGGTTGATTAGAATTGAGACCCCCCGGGCCTTAGCCCGGAAAGAGGAGTGAAAGTGGTGCCCCGCCCACCGAGACATGAGACGTAGATAGTCGGAGCCGCGGATGTGTGTCTCTTGTAAAAAGATAATCTCTGCCCTTTCTTGTTTTAAGAAAGAAAATACCTTCCTCCTTTTAACGGGATGGTTCAAACCCTTAACATTCCAGCTGAAAAAATTCAGTGAACTATGCATCACCTATGGTTGACAGATTTGGTTCCTTGAGAAATAAATGTTGAGACTTAAGGTCATGAGGGACATAAAATAATCCAAAAGATGATAGAAAAACTGGTCCCAGACATGTTTAACAGATATTACTCCAATGGCATCTGCATTACCAGAACAATCCCCCACCCCCCACCCCAACAACATGACAGCTGCCAAAGAACTTAGCAGCAAGCTCTTTAAATCCCCCCTCATACACAGAAAAAACTCTTCCAGTTTGAACACCAAACTTCAGCTCCCAACATTGATTAAAGTAGAAAAAAAATAAATAAATGAAGGAAAAATATATACTCTATGTACTCTACAGTAGAGTTATATGAGTGACATTTAAACTGTCTGGGCCCATAAATGGTACAACAGTCTCACTGGCAGCGAAGACTGGCTGCTCCCCGCTCATACCTGCACAGCCAGTGTTTGGTGGAGTCAAGCCCGTTGTAATCAGTCCGCCGCACCTTTCAGTTGGTCGGCTCCGCTGTGGGAGGCAGCCCGGCAACAAACCTGTTCGCCTCCTCCGCCGAACGAAGCCACTTCTTTTCTCCGGAAGAGAGGACAATGCGGAGCCGTGCGGGATACAGAAGAGATGGTTTGAAGCCGCGCTTGTACAGTTCCGTCATCGCCGCTCTATATTCCGCTCGCTGAGCAAGAACCTCGGGACAGTAATCCTCCACCACGCGAATTCGTTGCCCGCGGTATTCCAACATCCCTCTTCGCCTGGCTTCACGGATCAGCTGTTCCTTCACCTGGTAGCGATGTAAGCGGATTATGACTGGCCGTGGTCGCTGACCGCTCGTCGGTTTGGCTGTTGGGACGCGGTGAGCTCTGTCAATCTCTGGTGGAGATGTGAGCGTTTCGCCGCCAAAAACCTCACGGAGCAGGCTGGAAAAGAACTCGGTGGGGCGACCATTCTCGGTGGATTCTGCCAGGCCGAGGATACGCAAGTTTTGCCGCCGACTACGTCCTTCCAGGTCAGTGACTTTAGCCGTTAGTTTGGTGTTGGTTTCACTGAGATTAGAGACCGTATTTTCCAGCTCACGCACCCGTTGGCTGAGGTCATCTGAAGCGAGCTCCAGAGATGAAAGTCTTTGGCCGTGGTCCTGAACAATGCTGTGAACTTGGTCAAACTTCGTTTCAAGCGAGCTGAAAGAGGCCTTAAATTCGGCAGCCAGCGCCTCGCGGTGTTGCTCCAGTAGCTCAGAAATGGCCTCCGTCGACGAACTGGTCAAAGCGTCTTTTTTAGACACCNAAATGGCCTCCGTCGACGAACTGGTCAAAGCGTCTTTTTTAGACACCCTGGAACCCTTACCAGCCATTTTTACGCTATCGTGGAGTAAAAAAGTTTAATATCGCTGTTATGTCACTCTTTGGTTAAATTATGATGAGTAAAGAGTATAAAAAGATGAAAAGTTGTTGGAGCCTGTCTAAGCTGCTTCTACTCCATGTGGCTACAAACCGGAAGTCTCCGGATTGAGATTCTTTGAATAATAGATTTTGAAATCAAAGCTTTGGGGAATATTTCCAAGAGTGACTTAAAGTGATGCATGCAAACAGCTTCTTGGTCTAAATAGAAACAGAACGGAAATATTGAATTATTATTATGAAATTTTATGTGTTTGAAAGATTCCCAAAACGGTGATTAACAACTAGAATGAAAATATTTATTGTTAGTTTGTTGACCTTATAATCCACGTGACCTCGTATCCAGCTACACAATTTTTGTATTTATTTATTTTAAAGCCTTTCTCATTGTATTGGAGTAATCTTTCAATTATTACTGTATTGACCTCCAGTTTATTTCATTCCAGATGCTTTTCTATTCCTTTAAATACAATCTGGCATTTTGTCCTTGTGTTTTTGTTAAGGCACAGAATCTTTTTTTTCTTCTATTGGCTGAACACTAAGAGTATAAAATAGATTCATAGTGTTTGCTTTTCTTGGCTTTTTTTTAATTATCTAAGCCTTCCTCCCCATCCACCATCCTTACCAGCCTTTCCCTTGTCTGCGTGAAAATTGAAAAACTAAAAACTTCTCTGGAAGTCTGCAATCAAAGAATACGTAAATATTTGTGTTCTATTTATATTATAAATGCAACTTAGGTGTCCTTAGGTGTGTGTCCATGGATTTAAGTCTTCCTATGTCTCTGTGTTGCCCTTTGAGAGACTGGGGACCTGTCCAGGATGGACGCCGCCTTACTCCACAGTTCCTCCTGTCTTGTTCCGCTCTGAGTTCCTTAGAGCTCGAGGAGAGCATGCGCCATATTATTATGTGTTAATTCATAGGAGCACAATATAAGGTAAGGATCATTAAAACTCACCATCAGCATCAACCATTCGTGCAGTTTCTGCCCAAACATTCTCATTTTGTTGTGGGTCTCTGTAATAAGCGCCCAGCGTTTTTTTTATCATCATTACATTGTCACAAGTATAATAGCAGTTATTTAAAATGGCCCTTCCCAGTCAAACACCAGCCGAATGGAAGCCCACACCCTGCAACTCCCAGCTAAATCCCCTCCAACTTAGAGCCACTGGCCTTCTCCTGGGCGTGCTGACTTTACTCTGAATTACAGGGTCTGACCAGGAGATGGCGCTTCTCTTTAGATCTTAATGTCCACAAATCATGACAGAAAGAATTAAACAATTTTTAGAACAAAGATTGATATTTTAAAACCAGCCAAGGGCCCATCAAAGAAAGTGGGGCAATTTTGAATGGCTACTACTGTACAGAGAAACTGAATGTTTTCTATACATGCAGCTACTCACTGCATGCTAGCTAACG
>JAGKQL010000053.1:2975249-3001004 GCA_018398635.1 Cyprinodon brontotheroides
GCAGCGAACTCTGCTCTCCAGAGCGAGTAGATTGGTAACCCCGCCTCCTGCTCTCCTCTATCTTGTCTGCTGTCATGATTCATGCAGCTATTATTTCATCCAAATGAAAAATGGAGAACAGATAAGCAGATCATGGCTTGTCTACAGTGAAAAGAAGGACTGGGTTATTTACTTTGGCCTTTTTGGAAACACAGGAAGGAGCAATCAGCTAAGTGAGCTTAGTGCTTGGAAAAAATCTTTCATTCAGTTAAATTCAGTTTATTTCTATGAGCTCCAATTCACATCCTGTCATCCTTCAAGGCACTTTCCAGTTCACCAGATCATCCAGTCAGATTGATTCAAAGCTTCATCTAAGGAAAACCAGCTGATTGCATGCGCACTCATTGACTCTTCAGCAATCCCTCACACTAAGCATGCTTGTAGCTGACTAGAGGTGTAAATAATAATGGTTTTGTATGCGCTTGCATGCGATCCAAAAGCCGACGATCCGTCCGCCGAGCACGTTTCAAAGCTGGAATTAATGTTTTTTTTTTCCTCCGGCCTATTTTTATCCATTTGCTCCTGGAGGCTGCATTCTCCCGCAAGCTGCGGTGGCGCTTAAACCTATTTTTGCCCTCCCTACCGCTCGCCTGAGATTATACTCTTACAGTAGTAAATATATACAAATATATATTTATATACATTCTATTCTAAAAATTGTTGGACAGTTTCTCTGGGGCCGAGGTATTATTGCATTGAACTCATTACACTGATATTGTGCAGTATTTTTGCAGTGTACTTTTTGATGCAACTTTTCTACTTCTCTGTTATTTGCTGTTGTTTCTAAAGAAAATGCATAATGATATTACAGCTTTCATTGATTTTATTTCAAACTTGAAACTTTGAACTTTAGAACACTGTAAGGTAAAAAAAAAAAAAATAATAATAATAAAAAAAAATTAACTGGATTAATCGACATTGAATCGAATCCGCAGATAGATTTTGTATTCTTGAAAAATTTATCGAAAATAATAGAATCTTTGGGTCAGGAAATCGAGTACTGAATCCGAATCGCCATGATGGATGTGATTTACACCCTAGTAGCTTACAGTGGAGAGGAAAAACTCCCTTTGAACAGGAAGAAACCTCCAGCAGAACTACATCCAGGCTCAGTGTGTGGCCATCTGCTGAGGGATCTACTGGGGTTCAAGGAGACAGAAACAGATATAGAAAAAAAGAAGCATAGATACAAAAAGGCAACTGTCAACCAGCTCACAGGCTGCCCCGTCCAGGAAACGCACACACAGCCAGGCAGACATTCCAAAACATAGAGAGGAACACAAGAAGAAGGACAAGAAGAGAGGGACACAACCTGGGAGCAGATCTTTGGATGTCTATTCTATTAACATTTCTGTATCTGTAGAATGGGGCTGTTCTATGTGTTGTCTCTCAGTTCAGAAGGGGTCTCAAATTTCTACTAAATCCGGCCCTGCTCCTACGTGTCCTCTGTTGTTAACGATTCCAACATTTAGGTCAGTATTGAAGCCCTGCCTTTAGTTTTTTTTGTATCTTTCTGCTCTTTATTTTCCATCCCCTTTATTTTCGACGGAAAAGCGATGGCACATTTTTCCCCCAAAATAAGAGCCGTATAAATAAAACGGTAAAGTCAGTGTGTCTTCATGGCACAGGAGGTTTCATGGATGCTGGCATGTGTTGCATGAAGGATAAAAACCATTATTTTCTCTAATAAACAAACAAACAAAAACAAGGTTGTGAACGAGGCCTTCGAATCACTAGTAAATAGACAGGATTCAATATTTTTTAATGGAGCAACAGAATGACTGTTGACAGGCTAGTGAGGTCTCTACTGCGCTATAGAGGAAAATAATAAAAACACATTTTTCAAAACCACAAGAGAATCCACAGCGGAGCCATTCTTCAGCAGAAAAGCACGAGGGGAGAAAATGGTGTATTTGTGCCCCGGAGGTGTGCCTGTGAGGGCCGGCGTGAGTCGAACCAGTGCATCCATCCTGCTGCTCGGCTGATGCCACGGCATTAAGCGCTGAGTGGGAAGGGAACATGTGTAGAGGTTTTCTGATTGCTCAGGAGGCGGGCTTAGGAGGATGGTTAAATGCAACTCACGTCGCTCCACAGCCTTACTTCCACCCACGTAGGATATCTGAAAAACGCTGCCAGGAACGTGCAGCGGGAAGGGGGGGGGGCTGGACGCAGCCTCTGCTGTGACTGACAGCAGCACACTGGCACTTACAGCAACACAGCAATCCCAACGCTGACGGTTTGGTGACAGAGAGGTTTGTGTCTCTCCTCCCCGACTTCAACAGAGACAGAGGAAAAGCGGGGGAGGGGTAGAGAGGAGAGCCGGGCGGTTTGAGCCGCTGGATTAGAGGTTCCGGCTGCTTCCACCTCCTACATACAGCGGACAATAAAAATACAGCCAAACACTCCAAAAAACTGAATAACTTTCACGGCGTATCACCCGAAATAAGAGCTGAATATGAGAGAAGATAAGTGTTAATAAAAAGGTGTCCAAATGTGTAAACAGCAATACATTTATCACTTTATCTGTTCTTATCAACTCATACATATTTACAGGTTTAGAGGTTTTGAATAAGATTTATGAAGTACCAGCAACCACAGATAAAGCTGTTACACTCCTTACCAGTTGGTGGCGGTAGTGCACCTGAAAGTTGTTGACTAAACAGCTTTAAAGAGGAGGAAGACATTATGGCTGTTCTAGGTAGGAAACATTTCCTCAAAATGGGCGCTTTCAATTCACGCGAACGTGACAGGCGTGCATTCGCGGCTGTTCTCGCCAAGTCCTTAGCGAGAACGCGGGAGGATCGGACTTTCGACGAGAACAGCATGCACTAGCACGCAAAGCACGCATGTGTATTGGAGCAGAAAGTTCTACTCTCGTTGACGTCATCACATGCAACGCGTTGTTTAGCATTTCTTTAACAGTCAAAACTACTTTATTCTCTACACAAAACATTTTTGAAAACAATATTTTTAAGGTTTTTCTAAAGCAAAAACATTAAAAAATTACTTAACCGCAAAACCGCCATCAGAACGAGGCAACGCGGTAGTTCACACATAACTAGGCCGAGAGAAGTGCACTACAGACGGGTAAATTTAGCTCCTGGCTGGCGGTTACAACGCCAGACGTTCTTTTTTTTATTTAGCTCGCTAACTAACTCTGTAAACAGGCAGCCACAGGGGAGGCTTAAATGTATAATGTTATCAGCCTCAAACGATTCAAAACGTACTTTTGAAGAACAACAGCAGCCAGAAAAAAGGGAATGTTTAACTTACCACCGTGAGCGCTGTCTGAATCAAGCTGCGGCGCTGCGTTAGGCATTCTGGGGAAGCGGTCAGTCTGAAGAGTCTGCGCAGCAAGTCTGTACGTCTGATGCATGCTCGATAAAGAGGGCGGGGCTAGAGAACAACATCCGGGGATTTGATGCAGTTCCTGGAATCTGGCGTCAACCCGTCAGGAATGGAGCTGTAATTCGGTGCTGCAGGCAGAATGGCGATCTTATCCGAAAGTACCGCAGCAGAACGGCTCAAGAACACAAATGAAACGCCCTATGTGTACTTGTGGCTAACATTAGCCAGTCTGCAGCAGCCAGGGTTAACGTCAGCCCATCTGTAGCAGCCAGGGCTAGCGCCAGCCGATGCTGCTGCAGCCAGGGCTAGCGTTAGCCCGTCTGCAGCAACCGACGAGAAGGAGCTAACAATAGCCCGCCTGCAGCAGTCTTGCAGGGCTAAGGGCGAGCGTCGCCTGCAGGCTTGCAGCAGCCAGGGCTAACATTAGCCAGTCTGCAGCAGCCAGTGCTAACGACAGCCCGTCTGCAGCAGCCAAAGCAGCAGCCAGCCGGCTAACGATAGCCCGCCCGTCTGCAGCAGCCCAAAGCAGCAGCCAGAGCTAACGATCAGCCCGTCTGCAGCAGCCAATTGCTAACGCTAGGCAAGTCTGCCGCAGCCAGCCCAGGCTAACATGCAGCCAGTCTGCAGCAGCCAGAGGCTAACGTCTGCAGCCCGTCTGCAGCAGCCAAAGCAGCAGCCAGACGCTAGCCGATGCAGCCCGTCTGCAGCAGCCAAAGCAGCAGCCAGGAGCTAACGATAGCCCGTCTGCAGCAGCAAAGCACGCGGCCAGGGCTAACGATAGCCCGTCTGCAGCAGCCAGGGCAGCAGCCAGCCAGCTAACGATAGCCCGTCTGCAGCGACCAGGAGCTAACATTAGCCAGTCTGCAGCAGCCAGGGCTGACGACAGCCCGTCTGCAGCAGCCAGGGCAGCAGCCAGAGCTGCTTGCACTCCGCCTAGCGTCAGCCCATCTGCAGCAGCCAAGGGCTAACATCAGCCTTCCGTCTGCAGCAGCCAGGGCTAACATTAGCCAGTCTGCAGCAGCCAGGGCTAACTGATAGCCCGTCTGCAGCAGCCAGGGCTAACGCGATAGCCCGTCCGCAGCAGCCAGGGCTAACAAAATCGCAGCAGCCGTCTGCAGCAGCCAGGCTTCTTCACTAACGTTAGCCCTTCTGCTTCGCAGCCAGCCAGGGCTAACTTTAGCCCGTCTGCAGCAGCCCTAATGCTTGCGTCAGCCCGTCTGCAGCAGCCAGGACTAACTGGCGTCCAATGGCGAGTTTGTTGTTGTTTTATTTGGCAAAATGTTCATTTGGTTTTGTGTTGACAGGACAGGTCCACAAATTAATAACGAGATCAGCGTCTGAAGCATTATTTTTAAAGCAGTGACCAGTAAATCAGTAGTCAGTAACTCAGATTAGAATAGATTCAATTTTCCAATGAAAAACTAACAGTTACTAACGATGACATAACGTGTAATCTCCTCCTTCATTCCTGTTGTCCTCCGCTCCTCCGCTAAGCTGATTAATTGATGGCACTAATGAAATCAAAGGTTTTTTGTGATTTGATATCGAATTGGAAAAAAACTGATTGATGAAAATATATTTTTACACACCTCTCACCACGACTGTCAACCACTGACTTCCAGCTGTTTATGTTTCCCTCCAGTTGAAGATGAATGACTACAGCAGCCTTCACCTGGGTGGAAGCAGCCTGAAGCAGGTGAGAGGCGCGTTTCTCTATGAAGATAAGCCAACGGTGAAATAAGACAAAGTCATTAAGGTGTGAAATGGCATCTCAGCTCTGAAATAAACAGAGCTGGTGAGGAAAAAAGATGCCGGCCGACCCAAGCGGCGCTACAGGAACCTTAGAGGCGACACATGAGTGAGCAACAGGAGCAGGTGCCGTGTGCTAATTTAACAAACACGAGCGCCCTTTGAAACGCACACAGCCCACACACACACACACACCTTTTAATGGAGGAAGAGAAACGCTTTGGCTGCAGTCCTCTGGCCCTGAACGCGTCAAATACGTTTCAAACTGTTAGCACTCAAATTAAAAAGAATGAGTCATAAACGTGTGTCGGCGTGTTTTAGCTTTATTATAACTCGCAACTCCTTCGGTGACCGCATGTTAACGTCTGAGTCCTTATCTATTGTGCCGAATTTACTGTGATTTTCCTCACAGCCAACGTTCTGCCTTTTGGACTCTCTCCCTCTGAGAAAAAACAGCCGGACTGTTTGTGGCGTTTAATCCGTAGCACGGCCGCTAATGAGATGAGTCACCAAGATGAACAATGCTGCTCTCATAAAGAGCAGATAGAATTGTATAAAGCAGTAAAGAAATGAAACACATAAAACTTCGCTAACAACTCCTGAGTTTAGGTCAGATGAATGTGTGAAGATTAAAACATGAGATTTGATGTAATGTGGCATTGAGTACAACCAAGCACACACTTATACCTAAAGACAAGAAGCCAATTAACCTGGGGGTACACAGAGAGAACCCACGCATGCTCAGGGAGAAAATTCAAACTCTATGCAGAAAGACCCTAACCTGACAACGTTGAAGTAATTTTGGGAAGGGGTAGCAAAAACTGGTTAGCTGATTGGCCTATGTTGGTGATAGACGGGCCAAATAAACCAATCAGATCCAGCGAAGCATATGAAAGCGTACTAACAGAGCGACAGCGAAAACACAACCACAAGCCAGGCTACTCTTGCCGAAACCAGTCGGGAGAAGAGCAAAAAACATCTTTTCCTCTGAGAGAAGCCTCCAGAGCAGTGTTTTGCTCTTCTTTCAGTGAAGAAATACTCTGTAATTCCGATAAAACTTGCTCGATAGCCACGCGCTAGCGCTTAGTTTCATCACGGCTGAAACGCCATGTTCTTTAGGCTGAACTTTGTAGGAGCGCGCTTCTCGTTTCGTCACACCTCAACCGCATACTCAAAGCCGGCGCTGATTGGACGTTAGTTTGGTGAGCGGCTCCAAATTTTCTTTAGCGGAGGTCTCCAGACTGATCTGCGGTGAAACGCTTGAAAGCTTCGAGGATCAGGATGGTCTCCGCGAGGATACTACTTTAAGACTTGCTTAAGTATAAATTTGATTCCAGAAGGTATTATGGTTCTTATTAGAGGTGCACTGACTGACCGGCAATGATTTTCGTGATTTTTTGGAGACTGGTGACTAGGAGACCCCTGCAACGGTCTGAAAGTCACCCAATGCCGTAAACATTGATTTACACTTAATAGCGGTTATTTCAGATGTATTTAATTTAAAAAAGTAAAAAAACAAAAAACAATCCACTTGACTTTGATTCAAATTTTGTAGAAGTTTTTGGGGGTCGTTTCGCTTTTCAATTCAAAATGTCAGAAATAGCGTCGAGTTTGAGGCTTTACAGAGTGGACCGAAAATGTTTAGAAAACATGCAAATAGAAAAAGGCGAACTGGTTTGTATCAATATAATTCTTCTAATCTCTAAAGTCTTTTCTTTCCATGGGAGTTTTTCAGATTGAAATGACTTGGATGACTGAGAATTTTCACCAGCTTATCGCACTACATTTTGGCAAAGACGTATTTAATGTTTTGCTGGTGGTGATTAGTTTTTTTTACAGGATAAGTTTGAAAATTTGAAGATGTGTTTGGATCTTATAGCATCTTTCAGCGTCAGTTATAAAAATAAAAAAATCAGTGTCTATTAAAACTTGAATCAGCCAGTGTTTGTAGTCCTGCAGATCGGGTCTTGGTCTCCGGACCATTTTGATGGCCTGGATCTCGTCTCGGACTTGACCGCATTTGGTCTCGGTCTTGACTTCGGTCTGCGACTTCTTAGGTCTTGGTCTTGACTTGTTCTCAGACCCTAAAAAGTCTTGGTCTTGTCTGCGGTCTCGATACACTCTGGTCTTGAGTCTTGTCTTGGTCACCGGACCCTAAAAGTCTTGGTCTTGTCTGGGTCTCGATACTTCCACGTCTTGGTCTTGTCTTGGTCTCAGACCCTAATAGTCTTGGTCTTGTCTAGGTCTCGACTTCGGCCTCGGTCTTGGTCTTGTCTTGGTCTCAGACCCTAATAGTCTTAGTCTTGTGCCGGTCTCGACTTCCCTCTCGGTCTTGGTCTTGTCTTGGTCTCGGACCCAAAAGTCTTGGATGCTTTGTCTCGGGTTCTGAGATACACTCTGGTCTTGAGTTCTGTCTTGGTCTCGGACCCTAAAAGTCTTGGTCTTGACTTCGGTCTAGAACTTCCCTCGGTCCTTGGTCTTGTCTTGGTCTTTGGACCCTAAAAGTCTTGGTCTTGACTCGGTCTCAGAAGACTTCCCTCGGGTCTTGGTCTTGTCTTGGTCCTGACCATATCAAAGTCTTGAGTCTTGTCCCGGGTCTCTATACACTCTGGTCTTGGTCTTGTTCTTGGTCACCGGACCCTAAAGTCTTAGTCTTGACTTCGGTCTCACTTCCTCGGTCTTGCAGGTCCTTGTCTTGGTCTTGGACCCTAAAAGTCTTAGTCTTGTCTACGGTCTCGAGCATACACTCTGGTCTTGGTCTCCGGACCTAAAAGTCTTGGTCTTGTCTAGGTCTCGATACACTCTGGTCTTGGTCACTGGTCCCTAAAAGTCTTGGTCTTGTCACCGATCTCGAATACACACTCTGGTCTTAGTCTTGTCTTGGTCTCGGACCAAGCCGGGAATAGAAGCCACAACTCAATACTGAATCCTCACCTGTAGCACGATCCACTGTCCGGTCAGACCAGTCAATACGCACGCGCAAGACCTCAGATGTGTGTTTATCCCTTCAGTTTTGTTAAAAAATAGACTTTAAATTACCTCAGTGGGCGTTTATCCCTTTAATCATGTACAAAAAAGAACAATTTAAGGTCAGATCGCCATATGCTTCAAAAAACACCAAAAAGTAGGTAATTATATAGTTTTTTCGTACATGAGAGTAACCAGTGAGAAAATGAACTTTTCAGGCAAAGTGAAGCTGAAGTATCAGCAAAACCTGCTCCATCAAACACACAGTCTCTGTCTTAAACAGACACAGATGATGGACTAAACCATTTTTACATGAAATTTAATTCCTCCTCATTTCCATCTAAAAACACACTTAAATCAAATATACACACATTTATGGTTATTTTTTAAGAACATTTTCTGATTTAAACTTACAGCCAAACACCATAGAAGAGAGAACACAGAGAGGAAAACAAGAACAGGGCGTATGTGTTGTCTTCTTCACTCAGGGGGCCCCCTGCTTGTCTTTGCCTAGGGCCCCAAATTTCCCTAAATCCGCCCCTGTAGGAAATCTATTTTTTTTTTTATAGTCTCTTCTTCGGTTAAGGAGGTAAACATGGACTAATCTATGGAGTGTTTTCTAAACAGACAGCTCTGTAATAGCGATTGAGTTGATTAAACTTCTTCAGGACTGATTTAACAAATCGTACTCGATGGCTCCAATCTATAATCACACAAACAGAACCCAAAGTTAACATGATGGTTTATAATGACTCTTCGCAGGTATTTCCATATTACACCTGAGCTCTGCTGATGAATGATTCCAGTTAATGTTTCCCCTGATTGTTCTGAAACACATCAGAAACTTTATTTTAACCTTCTTAGCAAAAAGCTTTTTATATTTTAAACAGAACAGCATAGAGCGGTGGATTCAATGTGCAGTAGTTCCTAAAAAATAGGTTTAACCAGATTAAAATGGCTGGTATTTTATAGTAAAATGCATTAATAGTTAAGTATTTATTGCTTGTTCAGCTGTTTTTTTGCCGCTCTGGATCAGGTTGTGTTTCCATATGCTGCATGTTCATTGGACTGAGAGTTATAGACAGTAAGTGCTGCAGTTTGGCCTCGGTGATCAGTAAACAAACCCCCTAATCGTTACTACAGCCCACAGAAGAAGCAGCTTCACCTCCCATGATGCCATTAATTCATTACCACTATCTGTCATAATGGCTGGCTGCTTAACGATGGCTGTCAGAGTGAATTTGTTTTCCACTGAAATGTGATTAAAAACGAGTTCGACTTTGCGATCTCTGTTCCAAAGAGAGAGAACGTTTCATTTTTTAAATCCGTTTCTATCTAGAAGGAACAGTGTGTAACTAATTTGGCTTTTATCAGTAAAAATCAACTACTTATTTCATAAATCCATATTCTGCCAAAGTCTAATAACAATCCCATTAAATATGTTTGAAGTTTTCCCACAGCTTAGAATCTTTGATTATGGTGGCCAAAAGCGGACAAATTTGTTTTTCCATCAGAAAAATTCACACGGAAAGAAAAGACAATTACTTTAGTCTTTGGCGCTCAGACCTCGGCAGGAAACATTAGCGCTGAATTTAGTTTGATATGCATGAACAGGAGTAAAGAACAGGGATGTGAACGGAATGTAAAAGACCTGTCCATGTGTGAGCAAGCATGGCGCGACAGTAAGAGGAAAAACTCCCTATTGGGAAGAAACCTCCAGGCAGAACCGGAAGGTCATCATGGCGGTTGTCTGCTACGGACAGGAGCTGGGTATTTTTTAAGCCAAAGTCCTGACCAGATCCCATTTTTGATTCATACAGTTCTAAATCGATTAATTTCGATTCGATCTGTTTTTACAATAATGAAATTTGTTTCAACTGTGTTTCAAAATGCTCATGTATTTTGTTTTTTTCCTGTCATATTAAACACCAAAGTGCAAACTTTTAAATGTCTGGCTATTTATACAGCTGGCTCTAGTTTATAAGGGAGCAACTCTGGTTTTATAAGAGGCTCTGGTTTTATAAAGGGCTCTGGTTTATAAAGGGAGCTCTGGTTTATAAAGGGCTCTGGTTTATAAAAAGGGCTCTGGTTTATAAGGGCTCTGGTTTATAAAGAGATCTGGTTTATAAAGGCTCTGGTTTATAAAGATCTGGTTTATAAAAGGCATGTCTGGTTTATAAAGGGCTCTGGTTTATAAAAGAGCTCTGGTTTATAAAAAGGGCTCTGGTTTATAAAGGGCTCTGGTTTATAAAAAGGCTCTGGTTTATAAAGGGCTCTGGTTTATAAAAGGGCTCTGGTTTATAAAGGGCTCTGGTTTATAAAAGGGCTCTGGTTTATATAAGGGCTCTGGTTTATAAGGAGCTCTGGTTTATAACGGGCTCTGGTTTTATAAAGGGCTCTGGTTTATAAAGGGCTCTGGTTTATAAGGGCTCTGGTTAAAAGGCTCTGGTTTATAAAAGGCTCTGGTTTATAAAGAGGGCTCTGGTTTATAAGGGCTCTCTGGTTTATAAAGGGCTCTGGTTTATAAAGGGCTCTGGTTTATAAAGAGGCTCTGGTTTATAAAAGGGCTCTGGTTTATAGGGCTCTGGCTAAAAGGCTCTGGTTTATATCTGGTTTATAAGGGCTCTGGTTTATAAAAGGGCTCTGGTTTATAACGGGCTCTGGTTTATATAAGGCCTGGGCTCTGGTTTATAAAAGGGCTCTGGTTTATAAAGGGCTCTGGTTTATAAAGGGCTCTGGTTTTATAAAGGGCTCTGGTTTATAAAGGGCTCTGGTTTATAAAGGGCTCTGGTTTTATAAAGGCTCTGGTTTATAAAGGAGCTCTGGTTTATAAGGGCTCTGGTTTATAAGGGCTCTAGTTTATAAGGGCTCTGGTTTATAAAGGGGCTCTGGTTTATAAAGAGCTCTGGTTTTATAAAGGGCTTTGGTTTTATATAAGGAGCTCTGGTTTATAAAGGGCTCTGGTTTATAAGGGCTCTGGATTTATAAAGAGGCTCTGGTTTATAAAGGGCTCTGGTTTATATAAAGGCTCTGGTTTATAAAGGGCTCTCTGGTTTATAAAGATGGCTTTGGTTTATCAAAGGCTCTGGTTTTATAAAAGGCTCTACCCGCATTGGATCCTGATCTGAGTCTGAGATTTTTGCTCCACAGTGACCCCTACTGTCTAGATAGAAATCTTCACCAAGCCTGTGGGATAAACACAGACGGCTTTTAAGATCCCATTAATTCGATCACAGTTTTATTGGTCGTCATTATGGGACCATTTAATATTCATGAAGAAACAACCGTCTCCACCCGCCCTGCCACTCACTTTGGGAGCCACCTAGAAGGCGCCCAGGAAGACCATCAGCCGCAGAAATGGGGAATTAATTAATTACGTCTTCGATCTGTGGCTCTAATGTCACGAGGAGAATGTACTCCTCATCCCCACTGAGAGATGAGGTGAGCAACTTGTCTCAGAGTCACAGAGAAACGATTTTAATGCAAACAGGAAACCTCACTTAGACTCAATTAGACGGATGAAAACATTTAATTATAGTGCTTTGTAACAGTATTTCATAACTTTTTAAAGATTCATTTTTCTATATTTTTCTCTACATGTTTGAGTTGACCGTACAGCTCTACTTTAAAAAACAAACTTACATGGTTCTATTATTTAGTTTAAATAGATTTTACTGTAATTGTAATTAAAGAAAGGCTGCTGTTTTAATGTTTCTTCATGTTTCGGCCGCTGAACGCAGCATCTGCTCTGTTATCTATTTAACATTTTTAGCTGAAAGCTGTGGTAAAGCTGTTTGGTGGTAAAAACGTTTTTATTGAACTGTTTAACATTCTGAGCTTGTAAAGCAGAAAAAAAATCAAACATTTGACCTGTTTTATTGCCCAACATATTTTAAATGGGTGAATAATCTAATAGGTCTGGATTTAAAATCGAGCACTTTGGCCTCTGAGGAGCTGCAGCGGCTGATTGATCGTAAAAAAAAACAAAGTTTCAGCAGAAACCATGAATTCTACGACTCTTTAGCAGGTCAGTCAGAGGGCAGCTTTCTGTTTCTTTGAAATTTTGTTTTGGGAACTGGAATAAAAAGTGTAGTAGGACAAAGCTTTATCAGGAAACGTGAATATGACAAAGAAAATCTATCCTAGATCTTCAGTTTTAGTGTCAGTTTGATGCCTGATTTTTCTTAGAAATGTGTTTTTTGTTACCAAATTTAGCTGATGAGCTCAGATAATTCATGTCAGAGTAAACTTATAATCGTAGGCAAATATACCGACCAGAAATACTGCTGCTGCCAATATGAAGTTACGTATTACATATGGAGCTATATTGATGCCATAAAGTGTGTTCACAAAACGTTGTTTTTTTTTTCAAACTGTAAAAAAATAACTGAAAACTAAAATAAAATATTTAAAAAAGATTTGAAACAGAGAAGAAAAAATATGAAAATGAAAGACATTTTTTCAAATTATTTAAATCTGAAGTAAAATGTAAACTGCAGAAACGATTTATAACTGAAAAGTATTTTTAAACTAAAAAACAAGGATTTAAAACTGGACAAAAATGTAAACTGCAAGTTTTTTTTGTTTTTCAGTCTCAAACTCTGCTTTTGTAGCATGTGGGCATGGGCTTAGATGACAAGGAGGCAAGTACAAGGCAAGAATTATTTGTATAGCACAATTCAGTACAAAAGACAATGCAAAAATGCTTTACATGATTAAAATATGAGGAAGATAAAACAGAATCAAAGAAAGAAGGAAAGGAAAAAATAAAAAATAAATAAAATAAAAATGCAGAAACAAAAAAAAGGATATTAAAACAAGTTGGATTAAAGAAAACATGTTTTTGTTGAACTGTTTAACTAGAACAGTGGAAGGCAATCCCAAAACAAATGTGTTTTTAGTCTTGATTTAAAAGAACTCAGGCTTTCCAGGGCACTTTTACAATTTTCTGGAAGTTTGTTCCAGATAAGGTGGAACATAGGAACTAAATGTTAAATGATTAGTCGGCAGATTACGTCATATCGTGACGCCCGAGGAGCCTGTTTGGATTAGAAGACTCCTCGTTATCCAGATGACAAATGCAGCCTTCTTTGCCCGATTTGAAAGATCGAGTCCGCCCAGTATCCTACGTGTAGAATTTGGTATCCCAGGATTCCTTGCGAGTCCAAGAGGAGTGAAAAAGGGAAATGGCGCCGAACAGTGGCGATTATTGGAAGTGCAGTTTAATATAATCCAAGTATGTGAATAGTTCCATTTGAAATGAATGAAAATAATTGTTTTAATGTTTGGTTTATTGAATGGTTTTATCTGTCCCTGTGGAAATGGGTTTGCTGACACTTAAGCACGGACACTTGTAAGCAGGTTGCGGATTCTGATATCTGATATGTCTACAGGTTGAAGCTCCTCGGAAATGTTATTAGCAACCAGAACAATAGTGAGAAGAAGGCTGGACCTGTTTGAATCCATAGCTAAACTCCTCCGGCCTCCTAATTTTCACAGTTTATGCAATGTATTTTCAGAAAAAATGACCCGTCAGTTATTTTTTTATATTTTTTTTTTAGTTTCATAAAAAAAAAAAGTTTGAATTTATTTTCATTTTAAAAACATTCTTCAGATTTAATCTTTTCTTTCTAAAATCTAACTTTCCAAATTCTTTTTTTGTTTAATTTTTTTTCTTTTCAGTTTAAAAAAAATTATATATATTTTACTACCGTAGATGCAGTTTTTTTCCGGATTCGATTTCTTTCTTTCTGCATGTTCTCCCGTGCACACGTGTGTTCTCTCTGGGTACTCCGTCTTCCTCCCACAGTCCAAAAACATGACTGTTAGGTTAACTGACTCCTCTAAATAGGCATGAGTGTGTGTGCATGGTGCCCTGCCACAGACTGGTGACCTGTCCAGGACCCGCCCCACCGTGACACTGATGGAATAAATGGGAGAAGATGGACGGATGGATGGTTTTTTTTTAACAAACTTTATGGAGCTATTTTAGTCCCATACAACTCTCAATTTCTCTACAGATAAATAAATAAAGAACAGCAGGTAGAGTAATGGTTCAGTGAATCCAGCAGAACTGGGTCATGACTTCCCAGCAGGAAACGGGTTCACATGGCAGCCTGTGACGCGGTAGGAAAAGCTTCTTCTCCCACTAACTAAGTCGTGTTTATTACCAACGGAGGCAGAGAAACTACAGAGATCTTTCAGTGTCTGGCAGAGTATTAATTACCAGCCAGCGTTGGGCTCTGGAGGACTGCAGGATAAAGGTATGTTGGATCCAAGAGGCTGCAGCTGTTTATATGCTTCCCTAAAAAAAATCCCTCATCCTAATCCCTGTAGTCAGAGCTACATGCAGTCAGCAAATTCAGTCAGTGCAGGAAATATATTTCAACTAAATACATAAAAGCAACAAGATTATTACCTCCAATAAAAACTGCTGTTAGATTTTCTGCTGCTTGGTGTCTTTTTTGTGACTTGTATAGAAACTTGTATTTTTTTTACTATTATTATTCTGGGCTTGAATGTTTTTTCTATAATTTTGTTGACTTATACAGTTGATGTGATCGTTGGAGGTGTTTGTTTTCTGTCGTTCCAAGCAGTGTGTTAAAGCTCAGCCTCATGATCACAGCTCCAGTAGCTGTAGGCTTGTCCCGATCCGATCCACGTGGCCGGATGGGGACGCCGATATTGGCAAAAAAATGCATATCGACAAAGCATGTAAATGTTACGTCGAACTGCCGATCCAGTTTTTTAAAAATCCGGTCCGTATTTTCCAGTTTACAGCCCGATTGGAAGCGATCCATTTCCACTATTTTCGCGCGCTGGTGTTCCCCTGTTTTTACATTTTTTATTAAAACTTACAGTAATACTTGCACTTTTAACTGTTTGCGGTTTTACTGTTCACTGTGCAATTTCCAGATTGCTTATTCATAATTTTGTCCAGTTTGTGTTTATCTCTTAATAAACGGAGGTAAGTTTGTTGTTACCAATCATTGTGTTTTATTCAATCTCTTTCTGTTTCTGTTCTTTTGTTTTATTATTTTTCTGTTATTAAACATTTTGAGACTTTCCGTTGTCCGACTCCCCTTGAATACTGGGTCCAGTTTATGACAGATCCTGTTTACATCGCAGCTCTAAGTGCTGAGCAGCTGCACAAATGATGGGCGGCTTTCTTTTAGAGCCTGAATCTAATGTGTCAGTGTCAGCTCAGCTTAACTGTTGGCTATCTGACCTTTATTGGAATAACTATTTTTAAGCAACTTTTTAATTCTACTCCTTACATAAAAAAAGACTTGTTAGTTTTATTTTATTTAAAAGGTATATTGGGGGTTTTTGTAAATTTTGTGAACGCCTTTTCACTTTTTAGAAAAGCGTAGCTCGAAGAGGAACTTCTATTAAACTGCGATGCGGCGTGCCACGAGAAGCGGAAGCTCCGTGCGCATCTTTCCTGCGTGTTTAATACAGTTCCACGCCCTGTTGCAGATTGCTGTTTGCGCCAGCTCATACAAGCTCACGCTTTCAAAAGAAAGATTTACAATTTTTCAGTGAAAATGGGGCGGCGGGAAGCGTAGCGGGGCGACGCCTTGCGTAACATATCAGCAGAGTGATTGACAGTTAGGAGGATTACTTATTTAGTTGATCCACCCTGAAAAACATCCTCCTCACTATACTTTTAAGCTCATTTTCTTTATGGCCTGTAGGTATTTAAAAAATAAAACATCAAAATAATCAGTTTCATCAGGACAATTCATTTTCTTTTGTGGTTGGACTCGGTGCTGCCCCAACTTGTTGCTCACCACACAACAAAATAAACAGTTTTTTAAGCTGATGCATTAGTTATAAAACTAAAAACATGAAATCTAAGGAAGTTATCACCCAGAACTGTAGAAAAATTTTCCTTTAATAGAGTAGAGCAGTAAAGCTTCTTTCCTTAACAGTTTTTCCTGCATTACTTTTACTTTTATACTTTAAGGAGTTTTTAAAATGGTACTTTTATTCCTTTACTGGAGTAAAAAGCTTAAACTGATCCTCTAACTTCTACTGGAGTAATAAAGATTAATACTTTTGACACGTCTGCGTGTGATTAATTCTAATGACCTCAATTTACAATAGCGTGTTTTTACTTCCTCGCTCTTTCTACTCAGTGCAAAATGTATTTATATAGTAGATTTTAGTTGCAAAGTGCTAAACAGGAGAAGAGAAAAGAAAAGTAGATTTCAGTGGCATAGAGGGAGCAAAAATAATTAAAGAGAAAAAAAAAGAATCATCCCAAAAGAAAAAAAACTGACTTTTGTGTCTTTTGGAAAAGATCAAAGGTATAATGATGAATCCATGGTTCTGTTTTTCTCCTCTTCTCATTAAAAGCAAACAAAGTTTAGGCGCATTCCCATCACCAACTAATCAGGAGTTTAACGGCTCTATTCACACTTGTCCGTTTATGTCCAATTCAGGCAGCTTCAAATGTACATTTTGTACAATAATGCAAAATAAGGTTTTAGATCTGAGGGCCTAGTAACAAGAATAAAAACAAACAGATAAGATATTTTTTTGTTTGAAATCCTTATTTTCCCTTTTAACAAAATATGTAAAAGAAAAAACGGAAATACATTTTTGATATTAATAATTTATTACTATGCTTATCGTCATGCATTATTATTTTTTTTTGTGTAGTCTTCTACTGGCTGTTATCAGGTATCTGATTGTGCAAAATAGGATTTTGAGCAAAAGTTTTTACACTATTAAATTATGCAAAAGGTGTCAGAATGCAAAAACATTTCAGAAACCGTATGTATGAAATATGATACATTTGCAATATAGGTTGCCAAGTAGTTGTATAAAAGAGCGAACGCCTAAAGAATCCGATCCGAATCACTCACTCATGGACTGACTAATACAGCCCATTGAGGCAACAGGGGAAAGAAAGTTTGCTTAAAGGAATATATTACCCAAAATGATTCTGCTTTGAACATTTCATGCTGAAACAACACCTGATTTTATTCAGTCGCATTCGCCCATGCCAATTGCCGACATTCAATGGAATTCAAACGTACGCTTCAGTAAATTCAGCGCCCATTTACCAAACTTGTCATTTAGAAGGTTTTAGAGAGGTAGTGGACAGCTTTGTTCATGACGCTACGGAAGCCCGCAGACCAAACCAGACGAAAGTGCATTCAGCGTCTGCTGCCGATAATGCAAGCGTAGAAGAAGAAAATGTGCTGTTTACCCAAAGTAAAGAAAGAAACAACGAAGAAAAAATGTCTGAGGACTTCAGTGTCTGAGGAAGAGCATGAGTTCTTGGTCCGGTTTCGAATGCGACTTGGTCTGGTCTCGGGTCTCGATACACTCTGGTTTCCGTCTTGTCTTGAAAACGGTCCAAAAATAGTCTAGAGCTTCTCTCGGTCTCGATACACTAAAAGCTTGGTCTTGTCTTGGTTTCAGACCCTAAAAGTTTATGGACGCTGTCTCACTCTCGACACTTGGAATACATTGACGAAAGCAGTATGGAGGAATATTGACACGCTTTTGTGGACTTATGGACCTTTTCTGCCTCGGGCCTTAGGACCTCCATTATTTGTCTCTCAGGCAACACACTCAAGTCTTGGTCTTGTCTTGGTCTCCTGACTAAAGTCTTGATCTCAAAAAAATAATCCAGACTGTTGTTCGGTCTTGGTCTTGACTTGAAAATGAAGGCTAAAAGTCATGGTCTTGTCTGGGTCTACGATACACTCTGGTCTTGGTCTGGTTTTGGTCTCGGGTTAGGTGGTCTTGACCACAACACTGGAGCTTTGCTCAGCAGGAATCTCATGATTTCAAAGGATCTCGCTATGCCACTTACGCCTTTATGCAACTTGATTGTATTTTGATTAGACAAAAGCTATTTCACATTAATCAGGAGGAAAATGTGGTGTTGGAATAACTGCACTAAAAATAAGATATATTTTAAATATCTTTAAAAAATATTACATTTTATCTATAATTAATAAAAATGCTATCAGAAAACAAAAAAAAATGCACCATTGCTGTAGAACAGAGCGGTTTGTCCTACAGGAATGAAGCGGAGGTCTTCGTGAAAAGGTCAAGTCGGGTAGGAAACGTTATGTACATGAGACTGCCCGATGCACCGGTGGCATTTGGTCACAATTGGTGCTGAAAATGTTTTTTTCTGCTGCTTGTATTCGTGTCTAAATGTTCTGCGGTCCCAGAAGTGTCTGTATTGTAAAGGAAGCCTTCCTCCACGTTTCAGAAAGATGAACCTGCTGTGATCAAAATAAGGCTCCCTACAGATAAATCCATCGCTCCTTTCTTTTCTTTTTGCCTCAGAGGAATATTTGTTAATGTCTCTGTCCTCTATTTTTCCCCACAAGAGGAATTATATTCAAACGGTAAATCGTTTTTCCTTTAAGCGGTTCTTGAGTTACAAAGCAGGCCCATATTCACCACTTATATTCCAAAACGATCAAAAATGTGATTACTTGAAGAAGATGCTCTTTGTGTTTCTCCAATCTGTGGGACATTATGTGTTGGATATTCTCGAGATAACAAAATCACTGGATATGATAGAGAGATCTGGTCCTAGATCTTCGTCTCGGTTTTGGTTTTTTTTCCCAGTCAGTCTCTAGTTCGAGAAGTCACTGACTCCATTGTTTATTTTTCTCATTACAGCAACCAGACAGGAAGCTTCACATGTGTTTTTCTCTACCAATCCGGCTGAAAGCTTTCCTCTGCCCATACTGTCATTATTCTCAGCAACACTGTGGAATGCTTTGTTATATATTCTCCGTTTCCTTAAATGGTGCTTTTCACTTTGAAACATCTAAACTCTGCTCGGTTTAGGTGGTTAACAGAACAAGGTGTTGCTTGACAAGTTTTTTATAAGATCTTCCAGATCTTAAAGGTATAGAGGACGATCTTTTATTTGCATCACTGCAAAAAAGGAAAATCTATACAAGTTTAATTAACTTGAATTCCGCATTTTTGTCTTATTACACTTGTTTTTCAATGTATTTTCTTAGTAAGACTGAATATTGTTAAGATTATTTGACTTGTTTTAAGAAAATTCATTTTTTTCATCCCAACTAGATAATAAAACTAATTCTGAGCAGCTTTTTTCTTAAAATAGCACACTTTGTGAAGTCGCATTTTTACTTGTTTCAAGACAATAAGACGATCCATATTAACCTGTTTTAAGAACTGACCCCATCTCATTAAGATATTCCAGCTAATCAAATCTGATTGCATTCAAATTGAAAGGGTTATTGAGATGATTTAGCTTTGAGATTCTGAACCTTAGCAGTGGACCATTCACTGTTTACAATACATCATAACTACTGTACATCTTATTATAATAGAAGCTCTGCCTTAAAGGGGAACGCCGTTTTTTTTTACATTTCGCCCTTAATTTTACGTTATGACATCGTGTTCTATGAGTTTAGTGTCATTTGGAGCCGTTCTGAATATTTTCCATCCTCCTATGGGCAACGACTTGAAGCAGAAACTAAAATGTTCATATAATTTATTGTTATTCCTTATGTATGCGCCAGCATTCATAACATGTAGGCTGAATCACATGTAAATACACGAACATCCAAGGTTATATTTTTATATATTTTATCTTTTAAAGGCGTAAGTGGTGAGTGGGTGGCGGTACATTCGCTTAATTCCGTGTTGTATTTCTGCTAAAATATTAATAAAAAAAACGTTTTGATGTTTTTGTCAAGTGTATTTTTTCCCATACATTCACTACAGCTAAATAATTAAATGAATTCTAGCTAAGAAAAACAGTTTTAAGCCTTTAAATGAACGGGTATCAAGTACATTTGCGCTTGTTTTTATGCCTGTTGTCTGCTTGTTTTGAGCAATAATTGGTTAGAGGACATTTAATTCTAAGCAATAATGACTAATAAATGAGAATACATTGCTTAAAATAAGAGAAAAAATCTTAACGAGTTAAAGAAAAATAGATTTTTCTACTTGATTTAAAGTTTTTTTGGATGCTTACTACTTGGATATTATGTTCTTGTTTTAAAAGGCACACTATGCAACATTTTCAGTTAATTAATGTGTTCCATAACGTTTTGGATGATTAAATGAGTCATTTCAGGTTGAACAAAGGTTTTCTCGGCCGCCCTGGTGGTCTGTAAGGAAAATACCGCACTTGCAAGTGCAGGAGCACCGACCCGCACCCACAGGCTCAAGAAGTCTCGCGAGGAGTCGGTCTTGCTTCTGGCGAGAACTTTGCTACACCCCCAGTTAAAAAGCATGCTTCGTTGCTGGCACAGTGGCGATCTTTTGTGCAGTTATCATGGCGGGAACCAGCGTGGCTGAAAACAGCGAAAAGCCCATGTCGGAGCATAGCAGGCAGAAAGAGGAAAAGGGCTCTGGACAGAGAGAGGAGTCGTACGTACCGGGTGAATGGGTGAACATCGGGCAAGCTTTTCTCATGGCGAGAGCTAAAATAAAAAAGAAGGCTGCAAGGCTGGCCAGCGGACCTCGCGTTTCTGCTGGATGCGATGTATGTAAGTAACATTGGAATGGTTTCTCTCTCTCTGTGTGCATGTTCATACTTTCACTGTGTTAGTCATTCGATTTCTCGCCGTGCCATCTGCTAAGCTCAAACAACAGCATACTGGTTTGACTGAGAAACCAGGAGAACAGCTGAGCATATTTCGACAATGCACTTTTACTTTTACGCCCTCTGGGGAGCCGCAAGCTGAAAAATCAACACGGTTGTATAAGTGTGTACCTCTAAAGGAATGATTCGGTATTTTTGACATGCCCCCGGAAGTATCTGCTCAGCGTATGTAATTGCCATCATCGCCCGTTTACCGGGCCGTATTTCCGCGTTTAGATCAGCGAATAAAACACTTCGCAAACATTATGTGTCTGAACTTCCAAAACATGAGCGAAATTTACGCCGCTATCACCTCGCTTTCAGACAGCCAGCCGGCCGCACAGCCATGCCCTCCTCACAAGGAAAGGGAGATATGGTTGTTGTTGCTCGGCTAAAACCGACGGTGCCAAGATTGATAATGGCAGGTAGCAGAGAAAACATAGTAATGGAGAGATAAGAAATGCAGACTTTTCCACTACAATGTTGTGGGATGCTTAAAATTTCTCTCTTTTGACACATTGTATCGAATTCTTGGCGCCGAGAATTTCTTTATTTCATTTTGTACCTAAAAAAAAACGCTCCCACTACATTCGGCGAGAAGAACGTAACTGTTGATGGCGGCGCTTACTATTGGCTAATAAGAATCGCTGGCAGTTAGTCAGTGATTGCATAGTAACGCCAGGACTCGATGCAATCCGTGACCATGTCAAAATACCTAATCCATCCCTTTAAGAAATCTTACCAAGTCTCATTTTGTTTGCTGCGCTGGCAGATTATTTTGCACAAAATATAAGCAATTAATTACTTAAAGCTGAGAAGTCTGGTAAGTTTTAAAAATCTTTTTTTATTATAAAACTGTCCCTGCTGCCCAGACAGTAGTTCATGTGATATGTAAACCGTGAAAACTTGCGTCAATTGGTCCTGCATACGCTTGTATTTCAATCTGGAAAGAATACCTTCGACGACAAAAAATAAAATCCAACTGCTGTTGTAGATGAGCTCTGGTGGAAAGTCAATCTTAGCTCGCCTCACACGATTCACATCATCTTTAACAACACTTACATATTATTATTTTTTAGACAGCATATTATTTTAGAGCAATTTGTGGTCCTCCCTAACTGTCAATCATTCTAGTGATATGTTTGCGATGAAGGCAGTCCCTCGTTCTGCTCAGGTTAGCTATCATTTTCTGACTAGGCTGGTATATCTATTGGTGGTAGCTACGGGTTTAGCCAGACAATTACTGAAGCTCTACCTTTCTCACGCAGCATTCTTTTGAAAATGGCCGAAGGTCTTAAGAGAAAAAGTGTCTATGAAGTGTGAGAAGAAAAGGCCGATATATCCCAGAATGCTTAGCGAGAAGAGCTACTCCTTTCAAAGGAATTGGGATTTGCTGTCACAGCGCCCTGCTGTCACCATGAGGCTGCCTTCTACACCTACAGCGTCGGACTAATAACAAAGATGTCGCAGGAACTGCATGGCGGTGGAGGAGGAGTTACATTGACCAATGAAGCTAAAAGTAGTGATCATCTCACCAAACAGTTAACTCAGCTCACTATAAAGTCCCCTATATAGTCCCTGCTGTATGTGGACACCGTAAGGTTGTATAAAACTATGAGGCACAGCTCATTTAAAACAGAGCGTGCACGAGGAGAAATGAGCTTTTGCACGCTCTCTTGTATGTGCTTTTTAAAGTGAGAGGGCGTGGTGTCACAGTCTTGGTTTTGTTATGTTTATTATTTTGAGTATTCAGCTTTACTTTGCTCCTCGTTGTTTTAGTGTTTAATTATAATTTTGTTGTTTTCTTGTTAGTTCCTGTCTTCCAGGTTTTCCATTTGTTGTCCTCTCTTTGCTGCCCTCTTGTGTCCTCTTCCCTGGCTCTGTTTCTGCTCTTGTCCTCACCTGTTTCCAATCCCCTTGTTTCCCCCTCTCTTTGTGCTCTCATCCCTTTGCAAGCGTCAGTTCCTGCTTCTGCTGGAAATGTTTTGCTGGGCCTAGTCCGTCTGCTTACCTCGCCTCTCCACTGGCTCCTAGAGTTTGATTTTCCCCCTATTGTCTCCACTTCTTGGTTCTGTCCTGGCTGATTTATTTTGCTGGGTATTTTTGTTCCTGCCTTGGTTCCTGTGAACCTCATTTTAACCCACCTAAATTCACCTCTGCCTACTTACCTCTGCACTGCATTTGGGTCCTCCAAACCAACTCCAAATCGTGACAGCGGGTCTTTTAAAACGTCCTTATCTTTAAACGAAGTCTTCACAAACATTAAATATTTAGAACAAGTCACCTCTACAGATGTTTTTATCCATATTCTATTCATCTAGATCAGTGATTCCCAACCAGGGGTGCTATTACCCCTAGTGGAACACCAATGCGTTGCAGGGAGCATGTGAAAACATTTAATATTTTACTTCCCACATAAAGAAATACAATAAAATAGGGCTGGGATGGGTTTTGCTCTGTAAGGACCAAAATTAAAAATGAACCAAGATTTTATCAACCAAAAAGATTTTTAAAAATGACCTAATCAACATTTACATTAAAGAGTACAGTGAGTATCGCTGCTGTAGAACCTGCACTGCTTCTCTGCAAGTGAGAGCAGGAAGACAGGAGCAAAGACAAAGGTCACAAGAGAAGAACGCAAGAAATCAGCTGCATGTCATGACTATTGAAATCCTAATGTGTAAAGAAGGAAATGTCTTAGCATTAAATTCACCTTAAGGAAATTAGTCGAAAAGTTTTCATTTCATCAATCTGGTTCTACTCCTACTTTCCTTTTTGATAAAGCTTCTAGTTAGGAAGTGGCTCGGAGGTTATCCTGAGCTATCTCTATAGTTCTGCTGCTATAGGCTTAGACTGCTGGAGGACATAGGGACCCCTCTTTCATCATTCTGCTTCATTCTATCTCTATTCTCCCACTCTGCAGAATCTGTTAGTTCAATCTCTAACGCTCTGCCTTACTCTTCTGCTTTCTCATAGTAGCTTCATCTGGTCTGTTCCTGTTCTCTTGGCTGTGGCACTCATCCTGGAGAGAAATATCAGCTTTGCTGCTGCCATCAACACCTTTTGTTTCTAGATGTTTGAGCTGGGCCTGCAGCTCAGTGTAGTCCTGTTTCTCTGACCATGACTAACTGGATGTGCTCTCATCCTTCAACGCATGGGAAGCCTGGGCTGACTCGGAGCTCGCTGCCAACTTGTGTGTTTTCCTGGACGGTGCTGAGCCTTGTTGATGCTGCCTTTTTGTATCTATGCTTCTTCTATTCTACTGTCTGCTAGCTGTCTGCTTGCAATGCTCCTTATAAGTGGGTGAATGCTGAGGCAGATGGCATCACACTGGAAAACTGTGGTTCTGCTGGGAGGTTTCTCCCTGTTCAAAGAAAGGTACTAATTCCCTTCAATGTCACGTAAGCAGCATGCTTAGTGTGAGGGAATTGCTGAAGAGTCAATGAGTTGATGCAATCAGCTAGCTTTTCTCTTTAGATAGAATGCTTTTGAATCAATCTGACTGAATGACTGGAGGTGAGCACTGTTAAGTGAAAACTTGAGAAGGTGACCATGTGTTGTGGCACTTGAGCTGATCTAGAAGGTGGTTGTTATAGTGTGTACGGGTTCTGGAGGGAAAAAGTTCCCAGTAGGGATAAAAGTTGTCGATAGAATTAATTAATCTGCAGTCGGATTATTGATCGACTAACAATCAATTCATAAAAGTCACGCTCTATTAACAGAACTCGTTTGCAGACCGAGTTGTGCTTTTTCTGCATGAGCAGCTGGCAGGTTTAGCCGGAGAATGACTTAACAATTTATTGCTCAACAACAGTGATGTGAGCCAGGAAGCAGATGCAGCCTGTTGAACGAGCTGCCAAACGCACTGCATGGGAAATTGTTTTCTGGTAAGGAATCGAAGCACAGCTGCTTCCCCTTCAGACGACGACTGAAAGGACAAGGAGTCATTTCCAACTCCGTTTAACTCATTGAAGTACGCCTGTCGTCACATAGAGATCAGCTTAATACAGAAATGTGTGTATTTGGTCGACCAATTTTCCAGATTCTATCTATCTATGATCCCTCATCCACTGGGGAAGCTGAACAAGAAAAAAAAAGAATAATCTGCACAATCTAATCATCTAATTTGCATGTTACATTCCTAGAGCCAAATGTTATCCAGAAATGAGTTTCTGATCTGCTGTCAGTCAAAGAGCATACGCTCTTCTGTGATGTCTTTCCCTTTGATCTCCTGCTTGATTTGGCTTGCTGATGACATGCTTGACTTTGCCGGTTCTTTGCTCAAGTTGAAATTTTTATGTGAAATGCTAAAGTCTACATCTACCCTGTGTCACCTTGCCAGAAGTATTCTTCTCTGCCTCTCGCATCATTTCCTGCCAGGACAGATTATGTTTTTGTTTTTGTTTTTTTTGCATGCAACAAAGGTAAAGAAACACAGAGGAAACTGTTGTCTGAACAGGAAACATTTAATTTCCTGATTACCATTGTTATAGCGATTTGTTTTTCTCAGGGCTGACTGTCGAACATTAATGCTAAGTATGGAGTCACCAAGTGGGGCTGCATGGTGGCACAGTCTGTAGTGCACCTGCTTTGCAGCAATAAGCTTCAATGGTCTCTGTTCATAGAGTGTTTATGTTCTCCCTGTGCATGCATGAGTTACTCTAGCTTCCCATCAAAGCCCACTAAATCCTAAAGTAGGAATGCCCAAAGTCTGTCATGGAGTGCCACTGTCCTGCAGGTTTTAGAGGATTCCTGCTTCAGCACAGCTGATTCTCACTGATTGCTGATTAACGGGCTTTTCCTGAACTGCAACCAGCTGTGCTGAAGCAGGGAAACCTCTAAAACTTCACCAGATTATCCAGTCAGATTGATTCAAAGTTTTCTATCTAAGAAAAAACCAGTTGATTGCATCGACTCATTGACTCTTCAGCAATCCCTCACAATAAGTATGCTTGTAGCGACAGTGGAGAGGAAAAACCTCCAGTTATATAAACCAGGCTCAGTGTGAGCGCCATCTGCTGAGGCCCACTGAGGTTCAAGGAGAC
>JAGKQL010000053.1:3017940-3034831 GCA_018398635.1 Cyprinodon brontotheroides
TTGTTGGGGGGTCACTGTAAGATTTAAATTTCTTAATGCACTAGTTTGTACAGACTACAAACTACTTTGCCGCAAACCACAAAACGCGCAAAACCATCATTTAAATAGGGCGTCTCCAACAGTTTTGCACCTTCCACCAGTTACGCAATCACTCTTGTTAAATCACCCGCAAACCATGGTTCAGCCCCTCGCGCAAAATTCCAGTTTGCGAGCGCAAATTACTGCACGCAAAATTGGATCTTGATAAATCCGGCCCAAAGACACATAACCATGCACACACACACTCACACCCTAAGGACAATATAGAAAAGCCAATTAACTTAACAGCCATGCTTTTGGACAGTGGGAGGAAGTCAGAGTTCCCAGAGAGAACCCACGCATGCACATGCAAATTAATGCAGAAAGAAAGGGCCAGGAATCAAACCCAGAACCTTCTAGCTGCAAGGCAACAGTGCTACCCACTCCTCCACCATGCAGCCCTAGTTAATTTTCATATGTTTAATTTGTTCACGATGTTTTCCTTCCAGTGACAGTTAACTCTTCTGTGTTCATGAAGGGATTTGAAACAAGTTTCAAGTTTTCCCTTCATCCCCTTGCTTGACAGCCTAAGTGTGAGTTTTTACTCTCATATTCAGGCAAAATTAACGAGGTTCACAGTCTTTCAAAAAGAACAGTAATTAGTGGTGCTTTCGTGATAGAATCATACACACTGTGAATGAAATAAGACAGAAATTCTTTCCATAACCACAAGGCAAATTAGTTAATAGCATTCCTCCTCCTCCTGTTCCTCTGGATCATTTGCTTAATGAATGTACTCATATTTTCTATGCCCTTAGATTCCATAACACATTATGATACTTTGTGTAAGATCTCCTTTAACAGAAACTGCAAACAAGAGAGGATGAGGACTAATAAATGATTATCTTTAAATAAAAATTAATTAACTCTTATTGTATTTCTTAAACGTGCAGGGAGGTGGTTCATGTGACCAAAGGGAAGTGAAAAGTAGTGATCATCTGTCCGAATGGTAAGTTAAGATCACTATAAAGTCCACTATACATAGAGTCCCCGCTCTGTATAGTGATGGAGGGATTTAGGTGTTAGACGTTTGGAAACAGCCTTTGAATCAAATCCTTTATTTTGTCTTTTTTTTGGTCATTTATAGGCTGAGTTGCTGTTGTTCTTCAGGTCGTTGTCAGGAGTACATTTAAGCTTAAGGTCACAAACCTTCAAGACAGTCTTTTATGGTTCAACTTGTTTGGTTTTTGGTCCTGAATCACAAAAGCAGCCCCAGAGAATCACATCACGAACAGTTAAATTGACTAATTGTGCAATGTTCCTTTATTAGACACTTTTACTTTTACTCCAACTGTAACAGCAAGGATACGTTTTTCCCCATAAGCTCGAGAAATATTCACAAATTTAAAGGAGAAGTTTTTGGGGTTAAAGTCTGATAGGTCTTTATGTTATTTATAGTCTGCAGTAGTCTTGACCCATTTTCTTCATTATTGTTGAACCATGAACACAGAGTGTAACTGAACAATTGAAGCCTGCTGTGCACTGAATGTAATTTTCAGGTGATCTTCTTTTGTGATCTTCTGGATCCATAATGTTTCAAAGCCCTTTCACATTTCACTTTTTGTGAAAATTGTCTCTCACTGTGGTTTGCTGGTATCCAAAAGCCTTAGAAAAAGCTGCATAACCTTTTCCAGACTGATACATGTCGATAACATTGTCTGTTATGTGTCAGTCCCTTCTAGGAAGGTAGGAGTGACCTTCTACTGTTCCATGTTTACTCCAGTTGTGTATAACAAATAGCTCTCAGCGATACGCACTGCAGTCCCAAAGCCTGATCAATGGATTTATTTTTTTCCCCAGACCAATAGATCTGTCCTTCAATTTCTTATAGACTAAAATATGATGGGAGGTTTAATGAGATCTTGTAACTTATTTCTAACTTATTAGATCTGACAGTAAACATGCTTGGATGTGGCTCTACTTAGTCAGAGCTGTGTTTTATTCACTTTTAATTCATTTATATGGATTTGATAAGAGGTCAAGTAGTTTTTCATAGAGAGGTTGGTTAGAATATTTAATGCTCCTCATAAACTAAGTCATTATTTTTAAACCTTTGATATACTTTTTTAAAAATGTTAATTTTTGTGATTTTTCTAAAATCCATAAATAATAAGAAAAGAAACATAACAGCAGAAATCTGTAAGAGAGGAAATACTTCATGTATTTTCAGAGCAATGATCTTACTCTCTTTTTAGTGCACGTTTTGTACCACATAGTGTGTTGTAAAGTAATCAGCAGTCTGGGGCAGTAACTGCAGCTTTAAGGAATTCTCAGAAAATCCCTCACAGAGGCCATAAAAGCCTATATCTGCATCAGCCGCATGTTAGATCCAGTAGACTGTGTGATACACATCACAACCTGACATGCTCCGTTTCCCTGCTTGAATATATTGGACATTATTATAAACAGTAACCTAGACAATATATATATGTTAAATGATGGGGAAAATAGTGTTTGTCACACATCATTTAAAAAAGAAGTATCTGTCCTATATTTTGCTAAGTTTCCAGAAATGAAGAGGGCCATTAGAACTTAAATCAGTGACCCTATAGGAATGTAAATCCTATTTCTGTATCCATTATCCAGCTCAGCGCTATTCAGGTGCAGAATTTAAATCTGGCTTTAGCAACAGTTTCAGTTTAGGAAGAAACATAGACAAGAAGGCAGCTGTTTGTTGTTGAGGAACAGCTTTAATGCAATCTTTGCTGCTTCCTGGTTGATCAAGCAGCTGGTTAAAAGGATTCCAGGATGTCTTCTCTTTCACTTCTGACAAGAAAATAAATAAACAAATGTGAGTGATGTGAGAGACTAAACCATACAAAGAAATAATATGATATAATATAATATAAAATGATGGAGGTTTGTTGAGAAATTTAGTCTTTTTTTTTGCTCTTTTTTTTTAAAGTTATACATATTTATGACACTAAAGTAGGAGGAATAGAAGCAGAAATAGGTAATTATGCAATTGGTTCTTCAAGTTTGGATTAACTCATTAACCTATCAAAACAAAACATTGCTCAACCATCTGCTGGTCAGATCAGCTCCTCCAAGTCCGACGCCATGATTCTAGACCGGAAAGAGTTTCTGCCTTAAGCAGAGGAGTTCAAGTATCTTCAGTGAGGGGAAAATGGAGATCGACTGATGAGTAGGTGCTGCTGTGGCGAAGAGAGAGCTGAGCCAGAAGGCAAAGCCCTGGATTTACAGGTCATTCTATGTTGCTACCCTCGTTTACAGTCATTAAATCTGGATCATAACCAAAATCATGAGATCCTGAATATAAGCGGTTGAAATGAACTTTCTCTGCATGGTTGTCGGACAATCCCTTGGAAATAGGAGGAGAGCTTGGTCATCTAGAAAAGGCATGGGCTCAATCCAAATACCTCAAATTATAGCTCCTAGCTCCTGTTCCCGCATCCTATCCCTTCACCTTTCTCAGGGTAAACAGTCAGATCACTATCCAGGGTAGATAAGGAGCTTGTGACTGCTGTCCTGTTAAAAAATTGTAGTAAATGGATAAGGTTGTCAATTATAAAAAGCAAGTCATATGAAGATGAGAACTTGCATGTGTCCCACACGGTACATCTGATGTAATAATACATAGAGAGGTGGGTTGTACCTTCATGGTTTGTCATGGGCAACCATATATTTCCAAGCAGCTGCTATAGAAGATACAAGGTCCTTATGCTAAATAAATTAATGCTAGGAAGCATACTGCTTCCTGGTCCTAGTTCCTTCCTAACTACCAGCTTGAGTCTCTGCTGAGACTGGGACCCTGTCCCAGAAAAGAGGAGGATTATGAGGTTATGATGAAAAAAAGGTTGCAATTAACCTACTATCTTATGTCATTAGCAAGTATTTCAAACTAATTATTTCAATGATTCATACAACATCCGCTTATAACATAAAGATTCATTTAATAAACTACTATAACGCAATTAAAGCCCTGATTATGTATCACAATATTACAGCCTTAATCATGAGTAGTCCCACAATTGAGTTAGGCTGCGGACACTGATTTATTACATACAGCTAAATTAGATTTGAGGGGTTGGGTATATTCCAAACTCACACGAACGCCACCAGTGTTTGGTATAATTCTGTAACCATCTGTGAACCTCTTAGATATTTATTTTCACTTCATTAATTCTTAATTTTCTCGTTAACAATATAATTTTTCTGTGCCTCTTTCTTTTCCTTTCCTTTGGTATCCCTACACCTCTCAATTGCATATTTGCAGTTTTATTTTCAAATGCCACCCTCCCCCAACTAACTTTTTTCCTTGCAGCAAAAAAAAGGAGACTCAAGCCAAAGGTTTAATACTTGGTTGTTCTTTTTAAGAACCTTATTTACATTTAAATGAATATTAGGATAAGAAAGACTAATGTTTAAGCATAATTTCTCTCAGTCAGAAAGCTCAGGGATTAACATATAGGAAAAAAATGTATTTTAAATAACTCTGCTTTTTACCTTTTCTCCGCTTCTGCAGAGGCTGACAAAAACCCTGTCTCTGTGTTGATTATTTCGTCTTAATCTTTTAAACTCACATTTCTCTGGATTAAAACCCAACACTCTGCTTTTTACATTTTGAGATTAAAGTGGACATACTTATTTTTTCTTCTGCCTTCACTATTGTCTCAGTCTTCACTCCTGAGGAAATTTTCTCAAGCTGCAGTCAAAGTCAGTTGAATGCAATAAAATACATAAGAGACAGGAAAGAGGAGGAAAAGTATTAGTTTTAACAAGGATTTAAAAAGAAAGAGATGAGGCTTAACATTCATATTTTTTGTTTAGGTTAAATAAGAAGGTTTCGTTCCGTTGGTCTGATGTGAGTTTTTGCTGGTTAACTTGTACCATGGGTTTTGGTTGACTTGTTAGTTAGGGTAGTTTTGGTTTGTTAAGCTGGTAAGGATGGTAAATTGTTCTAATTTTGAGGTTGATTTATTATGTTTGATATGCTGATGAAGGTTCTCAGTCATCCAGGTCAAAAGTAAAGCGCAAAAATTCAAAAATATCCACTTGGACTTGGTTTTCAAGATTTAAGACGCTACCACCTCCAGAAGCAAATGTCTGGATCTGCAGCGAGTTTGAGTCTTATATAGACAACGCTTGTAATGCTTGGAAACATGCAATGGTAACCGGTGAATGGGTCGTTAGTTCATTGTTAGCCTGTAATATCTGAACCTGTCTATGATTGTTAAGGGTTGGTCGTGCTAAGGAGGTATTGTTCAATCGGGGATGGGCGGTGGTCCTCGCCTTCCGTGATGGGGTGGGGGTTTGGTGATATCTGAAGGGATCTTGTCTATGATTGAATTGTATGTTTTTGGAAGCTGGAATCTGAGTCCACCACCCTGTTTAAAGTTGGTTTTTCTCTCTTAACATAGATGGCTTCACGCCTCTCTCAGATACATAGGCTACCCATGGAATTAACACCCATTCATCGGGTTACCATTGCATGTTTCCAAGCTTTCTCAAGGCGCTATTCATATAAGACTCAAACTCACCGCGGATCCAGACATTTGAATTGAGAAAGCCTTGAGAGGTGGCAAAACGCCTTTCAAATCTTGAAACCAAGTCCAGTGGATATTTTTGAATTTTACTTAAATATTATGTTTGATGCAACTAGTTTACCTTGTTTGGTTAATTAAGTTGGTTTGGTTGGCTTAGGAGATATGTTAGCTGGAAATTGGTTGGTTGATTTACCTGGTTAGGTTGGTTTAATTTTAAGTGGCTTGATTTGGTTTGATGGATTAAATTTGTTTTCTTTGTTTGGCTGGTTATGCTGGTTTGTTGCACGTTTCTTGGTTGCTTTAGCTCGCTTTTTGTGACTGGATTTAGATTGAATTATTTAGCCTGTGTAGTGTATTTGATTGGTTTAATTATTTTGGTTGATTGTTCCAAAGGTTTTTCTTTTGTTTGTTCAGTTGATTTAGTTGACTGGTTTGTTCCAAATAGAAATAAAACAAAATGACTTAATATTTTTTTGCTTTCATTGTACAACTGGATCAGTTTTATTCAGACAGGTTGCCTTAGCTGTTTTTCTTGGTTTGCTGGTTCAGTTGATTTAATTGGTTTGGTTGAGGGTGGATGCTGCAATAGTGGAATTAGTTGAATTGGTTAGTTAATTAGTTAGTTGAAAGTTGCTATGTTTAACTAAAGGATTCTTACTGAAAAGCAAAACAAGAAAAAAACATACTTTATAAACCATCTCTAAAGCGATATGAGAGGGAAGAAAGTGTTAAAGATTGATATTTATTAAGAAAAGGACAAAATAAACCAATAGGATTGAACGGGATTAATGAAAAAAAGACTTAAAACAACGAAGAAACTGGAGGACAGTGAAACTGCTGCAAAGTCTAACAGTTGATGGACGACGCATTAATCTGGTAAGGAGGTAAGGAAACCGGTAAGCTTTAACTACTGTGAATAAGTGATATGAGAGCCAGGTTTGACTAATTAATGAAACAAAAGGGCTGCTTCGGGAAGAACCAGGGAAGGAACCCAAAGAAAGATGATAATAAATCCTGAAACGAAAGCGAAAGGAGCAGAACAAGACTCAGAAGGATATAAGTGACCCTAAATTATGGGCTAAAGTTTAAATAGGAATCTAAACAAAAAAGAACAAAACCAAGGGAGAACCAAAAACACCCACCAATTATGGCACTTTATAGTAAATGCAAATAAATTTTTATGATTTCACCATCATCTACAAAACCAAATTGTAGAAAACGGTTTATGGGGAAAATGTACTACACTATGAGATATAAAGGAGTTGGTTAAATATAAGTCAATGTAGTTCACAAAACACTGGTAAGGCACATCTATGTCTCAATTTAGAACTTCTGCTGTATCTATTCTACTCTTCTAAACCATTTAAAACATATTCACTGACAGAAAAGGTAGAGAATGTGTTTCAGGTGTTAATAAGCTGGAATCAAACTAAGAGGCCAATTCACAGTTCCAAAATGAATTCCTGGCTAAAGTAAAGCTGTCCTGTTCAGGCTGGCCAGAATTCAAACTATTCAACTCACCTTGTGTATGATAACGACATCCTAATATATTAAGTAAGGAAAGATTTTTAAAGCTTGCCCAAGATTGTGCAGGGTTAGATTCAGTGGTTATGCTCTGATTTTATGATGTAAAGCTTAAAAATGAACTTTGCAGTAAGTAAAATGAAAAAGCCTATGTAACAAGGATTGAGAATAGAGAAAACATGGATGGATGAAAAACAAGTAGAGGCAGGCATAATCCAATTGAGAAACAAATACACTGAGTCTTTTGTAATGGCTCAGAGGTATGATGAATAGTAATTGTGGCTGGCTCAAACACCCAGACAGGCTTCTGTATAAAAATCAGACAAAGCAGGGAAGCAGAGGTTGTTTATCCCTGCAGAATATTCATTGATTTATGCAGTCTGTGCTGTCTGTGGCTGCTTTACTCCTCTGTAACCCATCTGTGCAGTCATGGGTGCCATTCAGACCCAGCAGCCAATAAAGCAGTTGGGTAAACTTCATTCTGTATTTGTGTGTAGAAAGAAACAAACAGGAAGGGAGGGGAAACATCACTGAATTAAACAACTTTACCTCTGCATGATAATACATTTTAAGCCTTTTTGTTGTGCTAAAAACAAATATTTCCATCTAGATTTATTTTCTTAATATGATAGTGTGGAAATGCTTCATCAAACCAAACAGCTGTCACAGGCATTTGAATAGGTATAAAACACCATATAAAAATCACAATGTAGTTTAAACAAATCGTATATAACACTGCCCTGTGACACTTTGTGCCCACTGAAGCACACTCAGACTAACAACCTGGAATCATGCAGGAAATCACAGTGTTCATGAGTCGGCTCTTGTCATTGGATGTAAATCATCCACCCTCTCATGAGCTTCCCTGAGCTCTCAGTGTGCAGCAATCAGAACATTAATATACAGGTTTCACAGCTGCCTCCACCCCGCTCCCACTAGTCTATCAATTTAGTTTTGCCAGGGAGAAAAAAATACGACCAGAAAAAAACAAAATAAGAAAGGGCTCCCAGTGGTTGCTGCTAAAAACTTCGACAGATTGCAGATTTTTTTTATGGTGTTCTTGGATATTTCCTCTGAATTTAATTCATGTTCTGCTTGACTGTATGCATTTTTTCCCCAAACAAATGGAAAATAATAGTATAGCTCGATTACATCGAGTTTACAGATATTACAAGTAGGAATGTAAGTGTGTAAGGAAATCCATGACAATGTTATATGGAAGTAGGGAACCAAAGGTTTGTTCAGCAGACAAAGTTGCTCCAAATGCTACTTGGTTATTTCCTATACCCAAATATTGGGTTAAAAATATGTTGTTGGGTAGCTTTAAGCAAACTTTGGATCTAAAATTGTTACCTCATTTTAAAGAGGCAGGGAAGACATTCTTTATTAATAGCCATTTTGAACACAGTAACAACCTGATCACACTTTTTTTTCCCAACGCACTTCACAGGATGAAATAAGAAATCGTGAGATAGTAAATTAACACTGTATAAATATGTTAATTTCAGTTGGTTGTGTTGTATATGTTGACTTTAAAGTTAGACATACTTGCTAGCCAGCAAAAATGAGTGCTAGCCATGCTCATTATTTACATTTTTATCAAAGATCTATAGTCAATATATTAGGCTAATGTTTGAAAAAATATATATTTAAGAATAGTAGATGATATTTTTGAACTTGCATTGTTTGTCAGCGATACTCCTCTAAGTGGTGAAAACAATTGGTTGTACTTAGAAGGTCATCTACACAAAAAGGACATAAACATATAGCTCATAGGAGGAAATATGATTGCTTGTCAATAAGAATCTTTTGGATTAGGTGTAAAATTGTCTAGAACTGCCTGGTGAAACCAGTTCTTAACAACTGGTGTTCAGTGTTCTATCAGTAAGCAGTAGTCCCCCCTCCCACCATCCAAACATCTGCATTCCTACAGCATAATGTTGCTACTTGGATATATCTCAATTTTTCCATATCTCAAATTATATTTAGGGTTTTATTCTAGTAAAGGCTATTTACTTAACAAGTTCCTTTAAAATTTAAGGCTTCATGACTTAGACTGTACCATCTTTTGATCATTGCCATTCCTCCAAAGTTACCATAAGCCTCTGCTGCTTCTCTGAATAAAGTTGTCTTTAGCCTATTACATGAAACCCCAAGGGCAGCTAACTTCTGTTATACTGTGAAAAGTTTAAAGGATTTAAGTGTTTTTGCCAGGAAAGTTGTTGATGTGTGCTTGAGAAAAAAGTTGATTTAGATATGTTTACTCGAAAGCACCCAATTGCAGATTCTTTGGCCATATATTAGTTTGCACAAAGTGGTTGTAGTCATTGCTAAATATCCCATCAAGTAATTATATGAGCATAGAAAAGATGCACTTTGCTGATATTAAGCTGAGAGCATATCAGCAACTATAACTTTATGTTCAGCAGCGTGTTAAAAGCTTAATAATTACATGTGGTTGGTTACCTACATTAAAAGTTTATTAAAGTGAATGTTTGGGAAGCCAAATAAAAAAACACAGTTCCTCATCTCTTCAGATCTAAAAAACAGCACATTTCACGAAGCAATCAATGATATCTGTACAAAAAACAAGCAACTGACACAATTATAGCACGACAGGGACTGCTGAGTCACTATTTGTGTGACTTTAAGCTTCAGAAAGATTTCTTGTTAATGAATCTAGAGCAGCAGATCCAAAGTGAGAGTTTGAGGTCCGCTGGTTTTCGATTATTCAGAAGAAATTAAATTGATCACCGTTAGCTGAGCTACATGTTTTCTTTAATGAAGTAGAAGCACCTGTACAGATTTACCTTAAATGAGCTGGAACAAGCTTCATCCATCTTGATAAGCATGACAGATGAGCATCCATCATTTTTATTTATTTTTTTTTTTTAACAGCTTGCTTGGCTTGAGTGAAAAAGTTTGTGTAATTTTCTGTTATACAGAGCGACAGTTCTTTGTGACCGCATGCATCAGGCATGTGGTTAGAAAATGGTTTGAAACGTTATTATTAACCTTATCAGTGACAGGGAACACATGGAAATATTTTTTCAGAAATTTTTCTCTAAGCATTCTTGAATGGACAAGACCCATCATCACTGACAGCGAGCCAATAAAATCTGATGAATCTATTCACCAGCCTCATTTCCCTCCATCTGGTTCACCCCTCTTCAACCTCATCTGTATCAGTAGCCTCAGGGGTCCTTCAGCGGACAAGAGGAATTCATTCAGCCTGAGAAGTTGAGATTTCACATTCAGCCTCAAGAGGAGAAGAAGGATGCCTGGTAGGGTTTCCTTAAAGGCTGTTAATGGTTTACTTTAAGCAGAAGGAGGAGAAAGGAGATGGCCATGGACATAAAGGAGGAAGGAGGGAGAGGGAGAAGTAATCCGAGGACTTTAAATTGAATGCTATGTGTCTAATGGTGGAGAACCAGCAGGAAATGTAAGAAGGGGAAAAAAAGCCCCTGCTGTTTCAGCCCAGCACCTGCTGATGAGCTAATTTCCCCCACTACCAGCAGGGCATACTGTGGTAGTTTTTAGACTTCCCATCCAAGATATTACATTGTTAAATTTTGCTTCGACTACAGTTTTGCAAAAGTTTGGTTTAAAGTAACTTTCGGAAAAGCTTTATAATCGTTACTGGCCCGCGGGCAAGACAGCAGGGGTTAGCAGATAGAGCAGAGATTCATTGTGTGGGTGGTTAAAACCACCTGTAATTTTAATGTCAGTATCCTAATTAAAAACCATGTTGTTTTGGATTATTTTGCTCAGCAGAAGGCAATGTGACAAAGCAGCTTTTGTCTTAGATAACTAGAAAAGCACTATGGGAGCACAGACCTCTGCTCCAAAAATACCTCTTGATGTAAAATACCAACTACATAATTAACATCTGCTGATGTCAGTGAATGCTGGTAAAATTGATATGATTTTTTCTCACAGACTGAATGTTAAATCTGTATCAGAATGAAACTATTGTGACAGATTTAGTGCCATACTACAACAGGGAGCTACTTAATATAGCAAGTATGCACACCACTACAAAATAAAATGCACTTGTTAAAATGTCTGTGGCTATACCTGCCAACAAAACAGGTCTGGGTGCCTCACTTGCCAAAACTGCGGTATCATTCAAGATCAAAAACAGAAAAAGATTTAGTCGAATTGACCCATACAGCTCACCACAAAATACTTTGTTTTCACTAAATAATAATCACTTATTTGAGGGAGATCTAACTCTTTTTTTAAGCTCTATACTCACGTCTAAATGAAATTATGTAGCCTGATTAAGACATAATTTGCCAGGTTGTAGCCAGAATTTCTTAGTCCATCTCCCAAAGCCCCAGAATTTTGTCAGTCATTATTTATTGTTTTTAACTTAATATTGCTCAAAGATTCACTCAGAAAGGCACATAGCAAGAGATATGGTAGGTTTTATAACAGCATATAAAAGCAACTATGACACTTTTCCTGCATTACTTTTAAAGTTTCCAAGTTTGAAGATGTTGCACCCAGGAAGCTTTTCCAATCTAAAAAGTTCAGTAGATTGTTTTTTTTTGGAATGGCTATGACCTGATGACTGGAGCAGAAACTTCACCAGCATAAAGGTAATTGAACGTTAATAATCTCACACAAATTCCCCTCTGCATTTAACCCATCCCCTCATAGAGCATTGGGCTGCCATTGTGCGGGGCCCGGGGAGCAGTGTGGGGTTAGGTGCTTGCTCAGGGATACAGAGTACAGGCTGTGTGGGATAAGTGAGAATGCATTAATGCATTCTCACTTATTGTTTTCTTGTTTCTCTTTTTCCGTCTCTAACTAGTCCTGCATACTTTGGCCGATTTCAACAATTTTGACATCAAAACGTTCAGCTTCTTCTGGAAGGTTATGCTATGTCTTTTGGTAATTTCAGCTATTATAATTTTTGAAATATTAAGCTACATAGAAATGAATTGGATTCTGCCAAAATTCCACAAAAACTTCAGCTATTTTTCCCTTTAACTACTTCTGCATAATTTAAGCTAGGAATACCATTAAACTTTTAAATGTTTCGGCACCCTTCGGCTATTAATGTTTAACTCAGCTTTTGGTATCTTTTACGGGCTTGCTTCAGTGAAGCCTCAAACTTTTAAAGACTTTTTAACGATTTTTGGTTTTATAATGGAGGTCAATCAGAGAATCTTTGTACTCCTAGAGTGGGCCACTCTAGCGCTTTCAAACATTTTACTTTTGGCTAACAACTTGTGAAAAACTTAGGCATTTTTGTCAGGATTCAGGAAATGTAACCCTCATTGGTGTGGGATTTACAGTTTTTCTACACTTTAGCCCAGTCCACAAGAAATCCAATGAGAGAGTTTCCAAAAATCACTGATGAAAATCCAAAACGACACGTTTTCATATTGCTGCCACTTCTGAAACACTTCTGAACATCAGACCCTTCTAGCACTCACATTGAAGGACCTTTTTCAATATCATTTATGGTTTAGCTGTTTTCCTGAGCTGTTCAAGCAAACGTTGATTCTGGGAAAAAGCCTCAGACTAAAATCTTTCAAGACAAACCACATTTTAACATTGTCACTGTGACTAAATTTGTTTTTTGTAGAAACATGAAAGTTGGCATATTTGTTTATCAAAGCCCCTGATGCATACGCTCTAAATGTTATTTATGTATCTGTTATTGTTTTTGATTTATTAAATATAGTTCAACACAAACTTCTATACATTTTTCAGATTTTGCCAATATCCCTCATATTTCACAGGGTGCTGTGTCTTTTCAAAAGCATTTTGTACAAAAACAGCACTGAAGCTTCGTTCCCCTATTCTTCTTGAATTAAATGGTGCCAGTGTTATATCGATATGACTTATTATGCCAGAGTTACAGCCATTTGTTTGGCACAAGATCGTACATGTGATTAAGCCAGGGATAGTTAGGGGAAAAAAGGCTGAAAAACATGTTTTGCAATGGATGCCTCTCTCAAGCTATTCAATGTACAAATATGAAACATAGTATGGAACATTCTTAGACCCTTACAGCACTTTTATTAAAGGAATTTTGCCATGCAGCTGGGTTGTATTTGTATATTATAGTGTTGTTCTTATGGCTTTCTGTCCTTTCCTCTCAGACTATGCATGCACATTAGCTCATAGAGTGTTGTGGCATGTGTTTCATGTCTAAACTTAAGAGTTTGTTTTTTTCTAATTTATAATCAGCCATGCTTTGATCATTTGCTGCTCTCTGATTCCTCTATTTTCAGGAAGGCCATTAAGCTTTTCTTATTGCTCATTTCTAACACTTTACCCAAGTTTTTGCTTCCAAGTTTAGCTTATTTCTGTATTACTCTTTTTTCCATGTTTTACATTACTTCAACTTTTAAAAACTTTAATCAAGCTTCTTATGTAGAGCGAAGCTGCTTATTCAATACCCTATTCTTTAAAATTTTATTCTCTATCCTTAAACTAAACCTTTATTTCTTGAACCAGATAAGATACAAGTTTTCCTTGCCAATTTCTCTTCTGATTCTGCCTATTTAATGTATTTAAGCCTATATTTGAATCATTGGCTTAATTTCTGGACAGGCATTAAGCTTTTCTGTTTGCTGCTAATTCAAAATGTCTGCCATGTTTTGGCTGTTGGCTTCAGCTTGCTTCTTTTCCTCTATTTTATACCATTTTACCAGATTCTGCCATTTTTAGCTTACAGTTTTGCGTAATGCATTCTCACGGCTGTTTCGCAGGAACAGCAATTTTTCTAATTACATAATTATGCTGTCAGATCTCATGTGTGACAATGCTTTGATACATAATAATGCATGTTTTGAAAACCACTGTGTCCATTTTGAGACTGTTTTATGAATTTGGTAAGTTTTTCTACACTATTGCAGCAAACTTTCATGCAAACTTTTGTGAAACAAAATACTGGCCAAAATGTGATCTTAACTCCACTGTCACTTTGTTTTAAAGGAAAGTATGTTGAAAAGTGTATCATGCTGGTTTAAGGGTGGGAAGGCAGAATCTTCCTTTTATTGTTTTACTAAGTGAAGTCTTGTCACCAAATTGTAATATGTGTTAATTTTGATGTGCTATCGGTGAGATTAGCACAGACATATTGAGATATATCTCTCCAGTATACACAGCATTTGAGAGTTGTAGTAGATATTCTGCAGAATTTCTTTTTCATGTCCAAAACAATTGTGTCTTAGATAGACATTAACATTATGTATTATGCAGTGGAAAACACAAAGGACATCCATTTATGCATGGATGCTAGTTTTCTTGTGCACTCGAAATACATTAATTACATTACATTAACAACTACCAAGATCATCTGATAAAATGAAAGATATTTCAGAAATAGCATTTGTCTGGAGAGATACTTAATCAAAGTGCTGACATTGATTCAACTTTGCATCTCGCCTCACACTGCTAGTTTTATTTTAGAAAACTCACAGCCATGTAAGATTATGTCATGTTGTAATTTATCCAGAGGCAGTGTCTCTTGTCTCTGCGGGTTTATAAATGAAGTATTTTGTAAAACAGGCTATGCAACTCTATCTATTCTAGGGAGGGATTTTAGAAGCCATGAAGTGTGAAAAAGTGAGATTTGAATAATTGTGATGTTTGTCAATTCTATGTACCTATTTGTTAAAGTTTATAGCCATTCATTTTCTCTCATGGTTTTTGGTTTTATTTAATTCGATTGACTTTAAGTTATGTCTTACATTTATATTCTATGTATTTATTGCTGTTTAAGTTGTTAATAATCACAGCAAATACTACATATTATGTTTTAGGATGTTATTCTGTATTACTCTAGATTATTATTAATTAAAGGGACTAACTTTTTCATTTTCATAGATTTTATTTAATTATTCGACCATTATTAAATTAATGATTAGATAACTTGTAATCCAAAAAATATTTTTTTCATGTATTTCCTAATTAATTATTTGGAAATGTCAAAAGTTGCTAAATAAAAAAAAAATGTATGAGTCTTTGTATATTTTCCTAAAGATAAAACAGACAATCCAATACTTAATCCTTAATTTTCACTGAACAACTAATGCTGTTTTTGCATTATTTATTTATTTATTTACTTCTATTTAAGTAATAAATGTTTTAATTTAATCATATTCCAGCATTTAGTTAAATTAACCACTAACCAATGGCTTCGGGCATCCGAATGGAGGCATGACAAGAAACCTTTTTCAGTAGATCTCACCTGCAGTTACTCGTACACTCTTCTTCTGTTTCTTCATCCTCTCCCCAAATATCAACAGCGGAGAAAATCAACGCCAATAGAACAGCAAAGCAGCACACCAAGGCAAAGATCACAATGCACTTCTGCTGAGACTGCAAGAAAGAGGAAAAAAGCAAAAGCACATTGATTATTTGTGTTGTTCCTGAACACTTCTGTTAAAAACAAGACAAAAGATCTCCAACCTTGGCTGCTATTAGCTGGCTGGATGACAGAACTGATTTACTGCTCAGTTCAGCAGGTCATATCATGATGGAGGGGAATTCAACACTAGCATGTTGTGCCATATGACCTTATAGTCTCAGACCTAGATTTAAACATGAATAAAGATGGATGAGGATCTAAATAAAGGAGTGGAATATTGTGTTTTTTAACAATAAGAGGAACTAGCTGACCTTCTACACCAATGCTCACTATTGTCACAAAAGCGCAAAGGCTACTCAATTTCTCTTCAGCCTTACTGGAATACACATCCAAAAATACGAATCACTGACTGAAATCATTAATTCAATTCCTCCTAGACGTAATGCTTAAATGTTTTTTTTTTTTTTCTCAGGGCATCTATTTTTTTTATTGAATTTTTCATTTTAACATACAACATTGCACACTGTGATGTTTACATCCAAGTCTAGAGTGTACAGGAAAAAGAAAAAAAAAGTCAAAATGTGAAAGCAACACCACAAAAACAAAACCCCTAGCCCATACCACCAGCAGTAACCCGGTTATAGTAGAGTCTGTCCCTGTTCCTGGATTAACCCCAAAAGACTTAAAACCTAACTGGAATTCAAATTCAACATAGGTTAGGAAGGTGGACAGCGAAACATCATCTCAATTTCAATTTATAGTGATGGAAGTACTTCAAAAAGGGTCCCCACACAGTAAGAAAGTTTTCTACTGAGTTAGTTATTGAGTAACGAATTTTCTCGAGAGTAAGACATGACATAACATCTTTGAGCCACTGAGCATGGGTGGGCGGGGCAGCATCCTTCCATCTCATCAGAACAGCTCGCCGAGCCAGCAGGGAGGTGAAAGACACAACACGACATTGAGTTGGTGAGAGGCGGGTGCTACCCTCGCCAGTGGTGCCAAAAATAGCAACCAAAGGGTTGGGCTTTAGATCGATCTCAAGAATTATGGACAAAGTCCGGAAGACCTCCCTCCAGAAATCCTCCAGGCTTGGGCATGTCCAAAACATGTGTATGAGGGAGGCTTCACTGATCGAGCATTTATCACAGTGAGGGTCCACATTCGGGTAGATACTTGAAAGTCTAGCTTTTGACCAATGGGCTCTGTGTACGACCTTAAATTGTAACAAACAGTGACGAGCGCATAGAGATGATGTATTTGTTAGTTTGAGAATAGTTTCCCATTCATTGTTTGACAGTAAGATATTTAAGTCGTGTTCCCAGGCCTTTTTGATCTTATCGATGGGGGCTTGTCTGACTTCCACCAGTTTGTCATAGATGATGGAAATGAGACGTTTGCGTGTTGGGTTTAAGGACAGAATATCATCAGCCAAATTTGTGTCATA